>VZTV01024954.1:0-31272 GCA_013400875.1 Anhinga rufa | reverse complement strand
GCTGGGGCGGCCTCACCGCGAGCGCTGGGTGCAGTTTGGGGCACCACAGTGCATTAAGGGTATAAAGCTACTAGAGAGTGTCCAGAGGAGGGACATGGAGCTGGTGAAGGGTTTAGAGGGGAAGCCGTATGAGGAGTGGCTAAAGCCCCTTGGTTTGTTCAGCCTGGAGAAGAGGAGGCTGAGGGCAGAGCTCATGGCGGGCTGCAGCTTCCTCACACGGGGAGGAGGAGGAGGGGCAGGCGCTGATCTCTTCTCTCTGGTGACCAACGCCAGGACCTGAGGGAATGGCAGGAAGATGTGCCAGGGGAGGGTTAGGTTGGGTATTAGGGAAAGGTTCTTCCCCCAGAGGGTGGTGGAGCCCTGGAACATGCTCCCCAGGGAGGCAGTCACGGCACCCAGCCTGGCGATGTTCAAGAAGCATTTGGACAAGGCCCTCAGAGACATGGTGTGAATTTGGGGTGTCCTGTGCAGGGACAGGAGTTGGACTTGATGGTCCTTGTGGGTCCCTTCCAACTCAGGGCATTCTATGAGTCTATGATTCTATGGTTTGAATTGCCTGTGGTTCAGGATGTACAGGCAAGCTCTGCAGAGGGGGTGATACATGGTTCCTTACCCTAACATCCCATCTATATTCTCCTTGCAGAAGTGTTCTCTGCAGTTTTGATATAATTTGCTAGGATGTGGGTGCTGCTAAATTGAGAATTAAAAAAAAAATGCTCAGGTGTGCCGTGCTGAATTTCAACACATCCCTACCCTTCCACTGTGTGCAAAGAACCTGCCTCAGTCCTCTCTCAGGACTTCTCCATCAGAGGCCTTTGCAGGATGTGGCTGGCACAAAGCTGCTTTAGATCAGCTACACAATGCCCTATGGGACTCTTTCCAGCACAGCAGCTCCATGCCTGGACCATGCCATGGGTGAGGAGGAATATTCAGGAGTTCCAGCAGTCTCCATGGGCATAATCTGTGGTCTTGTCCTGTGCTTGGTGCAGACCTTTTTAGACAAAATGAGTCTTTGAGTCACCCTAACCATGTCTTTTTCCCTTGGCAAGGCTCCCCCAGCAGAATCAAGGTGATCCTTATTTTGGTGTCTAATGAAGCCGTGGGCTGCAGATAGAAATTGGCTGGAGTTTCAGCATGCCCAGCAAATTCCTGCAATTTTCAAGCTTCTTCTATGGCAACTTTCCTCTTCTTTAGGCCTTAAACACCCGCAACATTGTGGACCACAGAAACTTTCCCTAAGGACACTAGCTGCAGCTCCACCCTATACCATCTCTGGCTGTGACTTCTCCCATCTTGTTGTCCTCCTATTCATCCCTGATTACTTAATCCAGGTCCCGCAAAGTCATCCTTGGCCCTCATAGTTTCGTACATCAAAAGATACCCTGTCAGAAGAAAACGATGTACCTGGACCAGGGAATCAAGGGGAGACTGGACTGAGTCAAACCCAGCTCCCCACAGTCATGGTAATCACGAATGTTGGCTCCAGAAGCACATTCCCTGCACACTCCCAAGACTTGTAAAATATTAAGGCAAAGACAGAATGTTTTTGCAATGATAAACAGGTATCAGGGAAGAGAACTGACAGCAGGCAATCTCTCTGGGGAAAATTCCAACTAATCCTAGGAGAAAGTGGACAAAGCCTATAGTACAGTGGGAAAATAACCAGCCTTTCTGGCTGGGGGAGCTTCCTTTCTGACCTCAGTTATAGTGACAGATGTGTCAGGCCTGGCTCTTCTTATCCTTGTATATTATTCCAGCTGTTTCAGTGCTCCTGCAGAGAAGAGAAGCAAGAGGCTTAGTTATGGGGGAAAAAAAATTATTAAGGAGAAAAATGGTTTCTGGCCCTGCAGGTGGTCAGCAGGACCTGACAAAGAGATGCTCTCAGGCAGTGATGGGCCATCCTTTTCAGCCTCTCTGGGGGATGCTGTTATTCTGATTGCATGAGTACTCATGATGCAGACCTGTATTTCCAACACCCGGCTCACTCCTGCCTTGACCCTTTGCTACGGTATTAATCCCAAGCCTCATTGACCCCCTTTCCCTGATTGGGAAACCATTCCCCTTTGTGAATATCTTAATATTCTGTGTCAGCGTGGTCACAGGCAGTTTATGCAGATTTTATGTGCTAACAGAATTGCCACTGATATCGGATAATCCCTTTCCATATTTAAAAGACCGTGATCTCCTTTCTCGACCCTGGCTGCGTCAGGCGAAGGTCTCTGTGCTCCTCCACTCCCCAGATCCTCCCAGCACTGCTGGCAACTGACGTAGCTGTAGATAATAATGCAAGTGAGATCTTAACACTGCCTTGTATGTCCCTGTCTCTTCTGCAAATGCTCTGTCTGGTGCATTGTGCACCCGCATTAGCCACAGACTATTGGGAATCAAATTAGATTAGAGGAAAAAAGAGATATCAACTACCCTTGATCTCTGAGGTTTGAGACCAATTGTTTGTGACTAAGATCTTCACTAAGCCTGATTTGAGAGGCACGTATAATTTGCCTGAAGTGAAACAAATTAATGGAAAAGCCTCTCAAATGAGGTAAATCCATTTTGGGGTCTTGGTCATGCTTGTTAGTCCATAACTGCCTCTGCTATCTTCCAATATGATAAACCATACTCTTAGGGCAGTATAGACTACTTTGCAAAAACCTAAAAATATAACTAACGTTAAAAAATTTGTTAAACTTCTGCATTGCCTTCAGCTGTATATTAATCTGGAGATAATGCTCTCTTAAACACTGTACAACAGCATTCCTAGGTTTTAAAAGGATACAAGGGTTAAACTGCAAAGTGAACCACTTTCTTAGAAACAAAAAGAAAGTAGTGCCCAAATGCAGAAAACAGAAATGTGCCCAGACCCTGGCAAATTAAGTGCCAAATCATAATGAACTTTTTATATTTTAAATTTATATTATATTTTTATATTATATTTTAAAATTATAATATCTTTATATTTTAAAATACTTTTTAAGAGCAACTTGATCTTAAAAGCTAAGAATACAACTTTTCCCACACTTCAGGAGGCCAGAACAACAGGAGGCTGTCATGTCTCGTAGGTGACAATGTATTAAAAGAGGACAGGAGGAGCACATAGGTCCACAGAAAAATGAAATAAAATCTTTGCAGAGGCATTGTGCACATCTACCACCAAGGAGGTTCCCACAGCTCAAGGGGATAGACCTGAGAAATTGTCCCAAAGAGAGGTGTCAGAGAAGGTGTTAGAGCAAAGCAAGTGCCCGAAGAGCTGCAAACAGTGAGGACTATATAGGACTCAGACAAGACTTCCAGAAGAATCAGATCAGCTACAAACTCCAATGTGTAACCTCAAATAGGTGTGGAAGGTGAAAGATGTGACACCAATCCATACAAAAATCTCTGTGGCCACCTGGACAGCATATGGCCAGTGGGTCTGAATACCACACCAAGCAATTGGGACAAACTACAGTGAGGAACAGACTTAACAGACAGCTGGATAAACATAATTTATGAAGAAAGTAGCCTGAGACTTTCTGTAATGGGGAATCAAGTCTCTCAGACCTTGGAGAGATCTTTGACAAGGTTAAAAAGGACCCAGAGGAGGACGATATGGTCAACATCATGTACTTGGACCTCCAAAGTCTGTGCCTACGTCCCTCAACAAAGGCTCTTATAGATGTTAAGGTGCCATGGTTCAGTCCTGTAGACTGATAACCAGCTTAAAGGAGAGAAAACAAAAGCCAGGAACAGTTGTCCAGTTTTCATGGTGGAAGAGTTCATCGTCAGAAGCCCAGGGATTTAGACAGAGTCCTAGGCTTGTTAGCATGGTTGTAACACCCAGAAGAGATGGTGAAAGCTGAGGCAGCAATGCAAATCTATTCGAAATGTTCAGATCCAAAACTGAACATGAAGAAGAGCAAAAAACATCAAAATTATGACTGGCTGAGAGATAACATGGCACCCTGAGTCCATGCCAAAAGACACAAAGTAATTCAGATAGAAAAGAAACCCAGGTTGTACGTGGCAATAGGCTCTAAATTAGCAACAATCACAAAGGATCTTGCAGCCACATGGAGCTCCCTGATAGTACCTTGAAACTATGCCCAGCAGCAAAGAGAGAGAAAGGCAAATTTATTAAGTATTGAGAAAAATACAGAAACTTTAGTACAGCTGCCGTGAGTTGAACAGCATGGGCAGTTCTGGCATTTGCACTCAAAAAACGACATCTCACAACTAGAAACAGGGCCAAAGGAGAGAGTTGGAAGAGACAGAACAGCTGTACAAAGAGAGACTGAACAGATTAGGGCTGTTCAGCCTGAGAAGATGAGAGTGAGAGGGATGTGATGGAGATCTGTGCAGTCCTGCCAGCAGTGGGATGCTGAAGGGCTGTGAGTTGGAAACAGGAAGGGATGCGTTTCTGGAGGACAGCCGTGTCAAAGGTGGTTGGCTGGCTCTAGGTGTCCTTGTCCCATGGATTGCCGTGCTGCTGTGGGCTACCTGCAGTGTGCACCACCAGTCCTCATGCCACGCAGGGCCCAGCTGGCTCCATGCCGGTCCCAGACTTGGTCTCCACCGCTGCCTTGCACAAGATGGTTTGGGCGGGCAGCTATGGGCTCTCAGATGCCCCACCACAAGTGGAAAAGGGACCAGGACAAACAGATGCCATAAGCAGGAACAGTCCAGGACAAAACCATCCAGTGAGTTTGCTTGAAAATTTTTTCCCTGAACTACTCATTTGCTGCTGATAATGAAATTTAGAGAGGGGTTTGTAAATCGCTTGCTGATTTCTTCTGCATTTGATTTGATGGAGCACTCCAAACCGACACAGCCAGCTTCCACTGACCTCTAAGTACATTAACACTGACCTCTAGGTACATTAACATCAACCTGGGTGGCAAATATTTTTGCAGGACTCCACTTGAGAGTGGTCTGATACAAGCTGAGTTGCTGCTGGCACAGGACAACTTCTTGCAGTCTGGAAATAGGTCCCTCCAGGATCTCCTTCAGCACGTGCATCCTGATCTCCCCTTGGCCAGTGCCCACCCCACTGACACACAAGTACAAATCCTCCAGGGCAGGAGGGCACAGCAGGTGAAGGCACGTCCTGTCACTGCTGTGCCCCCAGACCCTGGGCTGCTCAGGGCAAGGGGTTCCCACACTTGGGCAGCTCCAATTGTTTCGGCATGATCTGTACAGACCTGCCCTTTTCCTGCACCCGCCTCTGGCTCTGTGTAGCCATGTGAGCAGCAGCCCCAGCTAGGAAGCAGAAATCACACATTTAAGACACAGTTGCCAGTGTTATTTTCTTCCCTAACTTGAGAGCTTGTATCTTTGTGCTCATTGTATCCATCTCTTCTGCCAGCTGTACCCCATCCTGACCCAGTCCCCACTCTTTCCTGAATATAACACAGGTGACAGGGATGCTGCTGTGGATGGCTGTGCCTGTTACCCCTGGTTTGCATCATTCGGCACCCCATCTCATCCCCACTGACTTTGCCAGGCACTGGCATTGCCTGGCTCTCACCTCTGCTGAGAATGCTCCTTTCCAAGGAAGACAGTATAGGAACTCACTGTAGCAGCCATTTGTAAGCCTGCTATACCATACCTGTGTCCTCCTTTGCTGGTCCTCTAGCTCTTCTCTCCCTGCATTTGCACTAATCCCCTCCTGCCCGTCTGCTGCCAGACTCTGATTTCCTCCTCATTCTCTTTCCTCTTCCCCTGTGGACATTCCCCTCCTTTTGTCTCACACCTGAATCACAAACCCCTAATTGCTCCCACTGTGCTCCCTGCCTCTGATCTTTGTAAAATGCCCTATCCTGCCGATGTCTTCTTCTCTTTCTTCCTAACACTTTCTCCTTCCCTTCTTATTCGCTTCTTCCCCACTGTTCCTGACAAATATTCCCTTCAGATCCTGGAGGTTTTGAAAACTTTGCTTGGCCTTGGGTCTCCCATCATCTCCAGCTCCTGGCTACGCATAACTCTTCGGGGTCATCATCCCTGCCAGCTGCCCCATCAGTAATGGGACTGGTGCTTATTAAAGGTGCAGAGTTACAGCCCTTTCAAGAAATACCATGTAAAGTACAGGCCAAACTCTAGTCAGCTGATCTGCTGTCAAATGCACAGTGGATATTGGAAACAGCAAAGCCCTTTGTTTTGTTTCAGTGCCATAAATTGATTCCAGCCATGGGCCTCCTGCACTGTTTTCCCTTCTCCACCACCCAGCCACGGTGCTCATGGCACTGCTGCGTGAAGTCTTGTAGAGTAAAGTGGCTACTGACCTGCATGGGGATGCCACAGCATCTCATGATGACCCTAGTCCATGGTGCTTAGTGCTAGCTTAAAACAAAGTGATTCATTTTCACAGCTGAAAACCCTCCACATTTCATCCAATTTTGAAAAAAAAATGCTGATAAAGCCACAAACTCCATGAGGAAAAAGGTTATCTTGACAGCCAGCCTTATTCACTTTCTTCCCAAGCAAAACCCTCACAGGCCTCTGGCAGGGCAGGGCTGTCCCCTAGCACAAGCGTTTTCAGCCCAGAAGATGCTGGGGACGTGTCTGTGGGAAGCGGGTGCCTGGTCCCACTGTGCCACTGACACACGATGGCATTTCCCCTCCGTGCTGGGCAAGGCTGGAGAACTACCGCTGTACCCAGACCAGCCCTCCTGCATTGACAGGGAAGATGAAACCTCTGCATAAAACCCAGGGTTGTTTGTTCACAAATACCATAACAGCCTCCTATTTTGCAAAGGAGCTGAGCAGGGGGTGGGGGTGGGAGTACTTGAAAAGCAAATGAACTTATGTTTTATGCTTTTTAAGATGTCTAACAGAGTACAAAAGTTCATCTTTAATAGGAGGGCAACACAGAGTGCTTAGAGCTGTGGTTTGACACAGATACAGAGCTCAAATGCCTTTGAAGTATCTTCTGATTCCTCATTCTGCCTGAAGTAACTTTAGATTTATGCAGCAGATGGGAAATAGTCCCTCGTTACGTGGCTCTCTACTCCTGTGCTGACTCCAAGATAAGGCAGCCTCATTGCATCTGCACGCCTTAGAAGAGCTCTTAGACAGTGCTTTAGTCTTCAGGGGCCTGAGTCTGTAGTTTGCATATTTTTTTCAGTTTTTCTCTAAAATTAGTCTTGATAAGTCCAACATGTTGTGAACATCTTCAAAGGAGAACAAGGGGGAGAAAAGTTTGTGTGTGGAGTAGAGGTGATTCATTTCCATTCGTTTGAAAACAGCTTTGTGTGTTTGGGGGGAAGAGCTCACAGAGAAGCGACAGGGAATGGCCTCGCTGTGACCCCAGCCTCAAACACAGCAGCTTTGAAGAAGTCACTAAAAAAGCTTTCCTGTGACTCTCGAAACTGCAAACCACACCCTCGGCTGCACTGAGGTCCCTCCGAGGGGCTGCAAGTGGGGCACGCTCCCAGAGGGGGCTGCAGAGAGAGGCCAGCGTGTGCTGCACATGCCGGCACTGGGGATGGCTCGGGCAACCAGAGGAGATGATGCTTTCAGCTTCGATTAGCCACGTGCCTCGCTGCCAGCAGGCAGAGCTGCCCTGCCTGCACGCAGGGGCTGCTCGCACGGTAGTGTGCACTCAGCAGTGCCAAACCCCATCTTTCTCCTCTCCAGGGGCGGGTGGGGAGAAGCCTACGTGCATCGACCTTGTGGGCTTGTTTTCTCCACCTGGACCCTGACACCAGCCTTTCCTCCAGGGGCTTCAACCCTCCTAGCCTTGCATCTTTTCCTTGCAAGGTGAGATGAAGCCCCTCACTCCCCACCACACATTGCACATGCTTGTCTCATCTATTTGAACCCAGGCCCTACAATATTTTCATGCACTGAAGCACTCCTTGTTTCATTCAGCATGGCCAGAACAGGGTTGACGAGTCTTAGGGGCTGTTCCATGTCCTGGCAACCAGTCCCAGCAAAGCACAAGCCAGCCTCACCCAGGGTGTCCCTCCATAGGGTGTTCACTGTTCCCAGGAATGGTTTAGGCCACTCCTGTGCTTCCCCAGGGCTTGGATCAGATCGTGGCTGATGGGTGCTGTATGGGGCAGAGCAATGCTACCATGCCAGTTGTCACCAGGAAGCCTTGAATATCACACCGCAAATTAACTGAAGTAATTGAGGTTGTGCAAACACAATTTATCCTAGCAGGATTCACAGCTGTGACTGAATTGGCTTTGTTTTCAGCTTTGAAGTTTTCCCCACTGACCAGATGCTGAGGGTTGTGTTGTTTACCCTCCTGCAGAAAGGCATTGTTTTACTGACAGATTGGCATTTCTCTTTCTTGCAGGTTTCCCTGGAATACTAGATGCTGGAGCATCGATCTCCTCAGATCCTGCCCAACACTTTTGAGGCCTCCTTGCCCCTGCAGGCACCCATCCAGGCACGTGAGTCCCGTTGCATGAGATGGAGCTGCAGGAGCTGCTCAGCCTGGCCAGCTGAAGGTACCTTGCAGCCTCCCAAGGTCCCGAGGCTCAGTTACACTGCAGAAGGCAACTGATGATGTTTGGGAGGAAGCTGCTCGGCACTGCTCTGCAGAGGTGCTGACCCCTCTCCTGGGCTGCCCTGCAAAAACTCCAGTATATATGGCATGACATTGTGCTCAGCTGCATGCCCTGGGCTGCAGGATGGTCACTTTGCATATTCATTGCTGTCCTGTTCCTGCCAGACTGTTCCTGCCTTCTGCCTTTGAGCCTCATGCTGGAGAGCTGCTCAGACTAGGTACCCGCCAGGCATCCCTGAAATTTCTTGTGTGAGTGGGGAGAGGATGGGGGGCTCACATAGTTGAAACTATCCTTCTCTCAATCCATCTTCTGCAATGTTTATGCCTCACAATTTGTCTCTGATGTTCAGAGCAAGCTGATAGCCACAGTATTAATAACTTGTTTGTACAATAATTGCTGCTTAAGATAAATGATTCATAAAGTCCTACCATCATCTTGGAAATGGTGTGAACAGGGAAAGCAGCTGGAGGACAGCAGTGGGATACTAATGAGAGACAATCATGGGGAGGTAAACGTATGAAGACTGAGGAGGAGGGGGATTAATCCAGCCCCTGACGCTGGAGAGCATCCCACTTCCAGTGCTCACCTGCAGCACAGGGGCAGAGCCTGAGCTGTCCAGCCAAGCAGGGCATCAGTCCTGAAATACGAGATCTGCAAAAGTCACTATAAAACATGAGGGGCAGGAAGGATAAAAGTACTAGAGCCAGGAGAAAACATGAGCAGCTCTGAGATCTCAGGAATAAGGAAGGAGACAGAGGGGACAGGGCTGGATAGCCAGACCCAGGTAGCAGGAGGCAAGCTGGCAGGTGGGACTCGCAACATCTGGCATGGGGGATCACCGACCTCCCAGCTCAGCTGAGACCCTGAAGCAGGTAAGGAGGTGGCATGCTGTTGGACGGGAGCACACAGACCATCTGCTTCAGCAGCTCTGCATGTCTGTCACCGGCTTTACAGCTCCAGATTTAACCCTCCGCATTGACAGAATACAACAGATGGGGTGGAGGTGCAAAAAGTAATAATAGCCCTGGCTTTCAGGTGACCAGAAAAAAATCTTTGGGAGTGGGAAATTGTTATTCCACATAACAGCATACATACTCCTAGCATGTCTACTAACAGCATGAGCCATGGCGGATGCTAGGTGAGAAGTGCTCTACTCCAGCCATGGGACCAGTCTGAGGACAGGTTACAGGAACAGCCTTCTGGGGTTGTGTTCTTTTGGCAGGAGGAAAGACCAGCACGAGCATGGGCTTCTGACCTGCCTCTGCTTCACCGCTCTTCTCTGAGTGCCCAGGGAAAATGGGCACTCCCGAGGGTCTCCAAGCACTTTCTTCTGAGCACCACTTGAATGAGACCAGCCTCAGGGCAGCACCTCAAAGCAGACACTGGAAACAGCTCTGCAGGACATTGGTATGTGCTGAACATCCCCCATCAACTCGGTAACAAAGAGCACCGTAGAGAGGCAAAGGGCTTCCTCTCCCCAGTGCTTTTCAGGTACGTGTTTACTAATAGAGCAGAGGCTGCAGAGAGGAGCAAACCGAGATGTGGAAGTATTCAGCCTCTCGGTGAAATCAAAAGAGCTGAAGGTGGTCACCCTCCATCTCCCATAAGAACATTAGCAGAAATAGTTTCTTTTCCTTTACTTCTTCACAAAAAGTTAACAAGGGCTGAAGCAGCTAAACACAGTCCTCTGCCAGTATCCCTCTTGCAGCTGCTGGATGTTGACAGAAAGGCAATGTAATGTTAGTGTCACAGTGCCTTTTTAAGGCGAATTGCTGTCAGTTAACACTTGATATCACCTGGGAGGAGCAGCTACAAGGTGAGGCAGAAGGATGAAAATGTCAGTGGGGGCTGGTGGGGTGGGGGTGGGGGAGTGTACTGCCATCGTTTCTGACTCAGGCTCTGTGGGGTCCCTATGGATGAATCCCTGGAGGGCGTAAGTAGGGTGCTGCACCCAAACACAACCAAAAAAACCCCTCCAGGCTATCCCAGTGGCTGGATAAGTGAAGGTGCAAATCAAACACATGTAGGAAGCAGATTGACTATAAATAATAAGCTCCTTGGGACACCCAGATCAGTGACACAGGGTAGCAAACCTGTCCTTCTGCAGCAGAGGACCTTTCCCAGCTTGTGCTTCTGAAGTGGTGCTCCAAGGGCATGATTTTGAGTTGTATCCCAGCGGGAGACATGCATGTCCCTACAGTACCATCCTCTGATTGCACTGCAGCCAGGAAGCTTTCAGCCCCCAAAATCTCAGTGCTATGGCCCTTTGCAGAGCAGCTGTTATCACCTCCTTCCCAAAAAAGATGTCCTTGAAAGCAGCTGCAGAGACACCCAGACAGAGCAAGCAATGAGTGTGACACTGAGTGTTTAGCAGGAGGGCAGCCCTGGGCTGCTGCAGTCTACCAGCCTGGGTTGAGATGCAAAAAGGGTTGAGAAGCCAAGGTACCTCTTGATTGCAAAAAAGATCTTGCAAACCTGACCAGGGGCTGGAGCCTATATGCAGTGCAAGAACTGAAGCAACCTGAAACCTTTCAGACTGATTCCCATTTTTGAGGGGTCATGCTGTCAGGCAAGCATGTGCATGTGAGCTCCAAGGCAGTGGAGGGGGTGAAGGAAGCATGGGGTTGTGCTCTTGAACTGCACTGGGACCTGAGCTGGGAGAGACTGAGGCAAAGGCTTTTGGCTTTGGAGTACTCTGCCCCATGCCCAGCTGTATGTGCTGGCCTCTAAGAACATGACTACTCCCTGCAGGGTGTATCCCCCTGCCAACAGCAGCCCTCCATGCCACCACATGTAGTATTAGGAGAGGATGAGAGGTGGCATCAGCCCTCACCGCTGCCAGCATCCCTGTGGAAAGGCCAGAAAGTGAGGTCCAGAACCTCCCAGCCCCCTCCAGCCTAGGGTAAAGGTGGGAGCCTGCTGGGAGGCAACACACTGCTGAGGGATGCCCAATGCAGGTAGGCACCGAGTCAGCTTCATGTCCCTTTGCCTAGTGCATGGTCTCCTGTTGAAGGGTGCTGAACTAGATGAACATCCATCACCCTGAGGCAGCTCTGGGCTGGAAGTCCAGGACCTGGCTGAGCCTCTGGGGATCTGGAAAAACAGGTGCCCAGAGACCCACCAGGATTTGGCCCAAGAAGAAGGGACATCATACCTAGCAGTGGCTCTGCTGAACCCTGGAGCCTTGGGAAAAATGAAGAAAATGACAGACTAGAGGGAAATTAATAGAGCAGAAAATCTGAAATGATGTGGAAATAATTCCTCCAGCTTAAGGAGAGCTCCTTGTATGCTTAATTTCAGAACACAACAGTTTCATGTTGCTAAATTACAGTATCAAACCAAGGAGCCCTGACTGGAGCTTTTGGGACATGGGGACATTCCCATGCACATGGCGAGCTCTCCCATCTGGAGCAAGGGAAGGGCTGGGGTCACCTTAGTTTGCCACAGGGTCGGGGGCATGGAGTGGTGGTAGCTGTCCTGGAAAAGCCAGTGTGCTTCTTGTCACCTTCGTGAACATTTGTCCCATTACCCTTTCAGCCCTAATTTGGGCCTGCCTTAAGCAGCTGCAGGGGGGGATGATGACAAGGGGATGGGGCGGCCTGTAAGGTGTCTGCTGGCCCTTTCCCCCCACATCGCCAAACTCTGCTCCCCTCCTTCACAGAAGTTTCTTTCCCCTCTGCTGTGCCAAGCAAAGAGGCTGAGGAACAGCCAGGCTTGGGAGCCAGATGAGCTGGGAGGGATGGAGGGAGCAGCTGTGATAGGGCAGGAGTACAGGGACACTCCTTTTTCATGGAAACTTCCTGAATCTGCCTGCTGTGATGGGTCTGGCCCCAGCTGCAGGGATGCTGCCAATGCCCTGACTTGGCCCTCTGCCCTGAGGTTTCCTTGGCTGGCACCTGGGACAGGTGAGGGCTGAGCTGGACCTGCAAATATATCCCAACGCTTGCAGCAATCTAAATGCAAATGCCTGATCCTGTGCGGCTGAGCGGAACAGGGAGTGAGCACTGGATACCCAACTCTGTCCTGTGCCAGGACCTGTAGGACTGGGTTGAAACTCTCCCCAAGCTCATTCCCCATCCAGGGAGCTGAGGCCTCTTGAGCAGAGGCCACAGAGAGAAGAGACTGCAATGATTCTGGGGAAAAATATGCATCCATGAAAATGGTGCCTCCTGCGGGCCATCCCAGCCCGGGGATCCCCCTGCCCAGGGCTCAGTGACAGCCCATGGGCATGCTCTGCCGGCAGCTGTCAGGGCAAGAGGGCATAGGGAAGATGATGTCTCAGATGCTGGAAATGTGTTGGGAAGTTCCCAAGGAGCCCTGGCGAGAGAGAAATCAGCTTCTTTCCTGACAAAAGAAGTTTTCAAGGTGTCCTTTAGGCTTCACAGTGCATAGCGAGATTGATCTGTGCTCAGCCCCCCAGAGAAAACCAAGAGTCTGTATTTTCTCTTTCCTCACACATAAATGGGCAGTTGCTGCCCACACCTCCCTGCCAGCTGAGCCTGGGGCAGGCAGCCGCAGGCAGAAGGGCGGCAGGCGGGGGCGGCCTGGGTCCGGCGCAGCCCGGAGGAGGGCAGCATTGCCCCATCCAGCCCTGCCCCAAGCCGAGGGCTTGGCTTCCCCCTCTGTGCAGCGAACGTGGCTGGCTACAGAGTCCTGGCAGGCAGGGTGTGCATAGAATAGAAGAGAACAGAATAGAATTGAATAGAATCATTAAGGTTGGAAAAGACCTCTAGGATCATCAAGTCCAACCATCATCCCAACCCCACCAGGCCTCCTAAACCATGCCCTGAAGTGCCACGTCTACATGTTTTTTTAATACCTCGAGGGATGGTGACTCTACCACCTCTCTGGGCAGCCTGTGCCAGTGCCTGACCACTCTGTCAGTAAAGAAATTTTTTCTAATACCCAATCTAAACCTCCCCTGGTGCAGCTTGAGGCCATTTCCTCTCGTCCCATCACTTGTTACTTGGGAGAAGAGACCGACCCCCCCTCCCCACAGCCTCCTCTCAGGCAGCTGCAGAGAGCGATGAGGGCTCCCCTCAGCCTCCTCTTCTCCAGGCTGAGCCCCCCCAGCTCCCTCAGCCGCCCCCCAGCACACTTGTGCTCCAGACCCTGCCCCAGCCCCGCTGCCCTTCTCTGGACACGCTCCAGCCCCTCCATGTCCTTCTTGTCCCGAGGGGCCCAAACCTGACCCCAGGATTCACGGGGTGGCCTCACCAGTGCCCAGCACAGGGGCACCATCCCTGCCCCGCTCCTGTGCCCACACCACCCTTGACACAAGCCAGGGTGCTGCTGGCCCCCTTGGCCCACCCGGGCACGCTGCTGGCTCATGCTCAGTGGCTGTCGACCAGCACCCCTAGGTCCTTCTCTGCCGGGCATGGACAGCCCTGGGATGTGGGCAGAGGAACAGGGGCATCCCATCTGGAGACACAGCCCCACACTACCCCGGGGGGAGCAATGGGAAGAGGGAAAGCAGCTTTTAGTTGCGAAAGCACTGCAGACCTGGCTTTTGCATGCTCTAGTGCAGCTTCTGCTGTGTATGCATTACCCACATCCTTGATGGCACAGTCCCAGATAGGAAATCAGGGCAGCAGCTCCTCTGCTCTGTGGCGCTGGGCATCCAGGCAGCACATACACACAGAAAGCTTCCACATATCACAGAGATGCTGCAAAATGCTGGAAGGACCAGCTGGAGTGGTCTCTGTCCTCTTTCTGCTGACCTAGACCTCTCCTGGCATCCTTGCTAATCAAGTTGAGTGGAGGTTTCAGCCTTCCTGGGAAATACCCAGGCTTCACAAGGCTGCATCCACAGTCCAGTTCATCCCTGCCTGCCCTAGTGTCATCCTTGCTCACTGCTGAGCACCAGCAGTACCACATATTCCCCAGCACAGGCAGCTCGACACAAGCCGGGGAAATTTCACTTTTACTACAGCAGATGGAGTCCGAAGCCCGACGTCTGGGAGAAGAGAAGCGTGCCCACCATCCTCTGCAGCCACAGCCTGTGCAGAGCTCACCAGCCACCCCGCCAGACTGTGCCAGGGCACAGAGCACTCCTGGGCAGGGGACCATCCTTCTGCATCTCCCAGGGTCAACATCTCTGCTCTGATAGCCTCGACATGGACAACCAGAGGTCCCCCCTAACCATCCTCATGCACACATCAGCTATTTACCCTTTGGTACACAAATCTCAGCAGCATGGGATGGTGCTTCCCTTTTCGTTAGGACATTCCCAGTTCCAAGAAGTCTGGATTTCCCACCTGGACTAGACCCCCTGAGCCATCTCCTGTGCTTGGGTGGCCACAGCTGGCATTGCCTTGATGGTGTGTCTGCTGTCCTTCCCTTCCAGCACTTGTAGCAGTGATGGTTCGCTGGCAGGGTCACTCACTCTGACCCCAAGGGCTCATCTTTCTGGCACCTTTGAACCCCAAACAAATGCACAGAGGAAAAAAGCATATTGAACCCTCTGTGCACATAAATGGCCTCAAACTGAAGTGCAAGAGCTAGAGAAATGGCCCAGGGTTTAGGAACACCTGGAGCTGTTATCACCCACGCCATGGTAGACACAGGGTCTGGTCACCCCTTAGGCTGGGTGTAGGACAATGGGTGAGGGACCAGGAAGAGCTGCAGGGTAAGCAGACACCTTCCAGGGCAGGACCACTAACCAGTGCACAAAGGGCCTGGATTTGCACCTCTAAGTTTGGCCCATGGGAGTGCCAATCACTGTCAGCTGAAGCTGGGAGAACACTGAGACGACCATAAACCTGGCCGCAAAAGTCAAGAACGATAAATTTAATTTGAAAAAAAAAAATCTGTTAACGATAAGGGACTGGTAGGGTGGGGTGGCTAATTGCTTGCTATGGCTGGGATGGTCATCTTGCCATGCATCTCCCACCAGTGACTCCAGTCCAGTGGATGTTTTAGGGGGAAAGCCATTCCCATCCCCATGAAGGCTTCACCAGTGGCTTGGGGCAGCCAGGCAGTGAGGAGTGGAGGGGCAGAAGAAGGCAGAGCAAAGGGAGAAGAGGCACGGTGATGAGCCTGCTGTCACCGTTTCCCCAGGCTCTGATGAGTACAGACCACTCACGCTGCCAGAGCAGCACCCAGTGGCTTTGGTGTGATGGCTGGGACAAGGAAAAAGCCCGGAGAGCTGCAGGGGAGACCATGTGTGTCAGAGAAACCCCTGGCTGCTCGCTGTGTTGTGCCAGCAATAGCGTGTAAAGCACTGTCTGTGCAAGAGGAATTGCGTGTCAAGTGCTCTCCAGGGCCCCGGGATCACTGCTCGCCACTGCCTGCCTCCATCCCTGCCCTCCCCATGCAGGAGGCAAAGGCAGAGAGGCAGAAAGCATCTGGATGTGGCAGCCCAGCAGGCAGCCCACATGCTGGGCAGGGAGGCAGCAAAGGCTACTGCCAGGGAAGAGCTGCATCTATTGGCACAGCCCAGAATCTCCCGAACCGTTGATGTGCTCCCAAAACCAACTGCCCCAGGACAGGGGAGGCAGTGGGATTTGGGGGTAAGAACTAGGTCAGTTCTTCAGAGGCTGAAGTGCTGAAGTCACTACATTTAGGCTGCTTTACGGCACCTCAGCTCTTGGCCCATTACTACTCCATTTATTTCAGCAGACTGGCTTATAGCTGTCATGTGTTGGAGGTCGTTCCTGCTCCATCACATTGCCTCCCCTTGGAGTGTGGGCAGAAGAGCATGGGAACCCCTGTGCCCTTGGCTAAGGGGTAGCACAGGGGAGGCATGGAGAACTGGTGTATGCAATGTGCCCACGTTAATGGTGCCGCTATCATTTCTCAAGCTGCACCCAAAAGGTCACACCATGTGTGGGCAGACAGAAAAATTACCTCTGGAGCTAATTGCACCATCTCCTGAATTGCACCTGCTGAACGTCATCGAGTCTCTGGGTAAGAACAGAGCTGGAGGTGCACGGCTGTGATTGAAATCCATGTGTAAGAAAGAACGGAGCTTTTCCCAGAGCAAAGCAACACCAGAGAGGATGGAATGGATTGTTCCAGCAGGGAAAGAGCAAAACCACACAGCCTGAAGGGTCCAAATTGTCAGGGCTGTCATGAATGAGGCTTAGCCAAAGATTTAGGTCCACAGTCCTGCACCCTGCTCCAAGAACAGCTGACTTCAAAGTCAGATCAGGTTGCCCTTGGCCAACTGAGAGCTGAAAATCTTCACAGATGGAGACTTTTTTGGCCCCCAACAGTACTGGCTGGCAAATTTTACGCATGCATATGATTAACAGCACACATGCAATTCAGGGATGCAAAAGGCAGAAGGAAAGTTTTCAGCTGCAAAATTACTCAGCCCTTTCCAGACACTCAAGCATTTAATTCTGTGCAAAGTTCTGGTGCCTTTGATGCTTCCTGCATCCTCTCGTGTGGGAAAGAGACAACCAAGTTCCTGCCGATTGTAAGCCATGTATTCGTGTGTGTGGATGGAGCCAGAAAGGTATGGTTGTTCTTGCACAAAGAAAGCTGAGGCAAGTTGGGATGCAAAGTTTTTAAAGCCAATGATACGTATAGGCTTCAAGGTTACCTTACAAAAACACAGGGACAGAGAGAGACAGATGCACTACAATCTTTGCTGTGTCCCCTTCTCCCTGCCCCACAGAGCAGCTCTGAGGAAGCCAGTTAGCACTCATGTTGTCCCAGATAACTGAAAGATTTGAACAGTAGGAATGTCCTTGCTAGGTACAATTAGCTGCCTGAAATAACCCAACTGAATTCTCAGGAGCCAGGCTTATTCTGCAGGCCTGGTCATTAGGAAAATCATCAAGATCTTGCTGAAAAGAGCATTTATCAGCCTGTTTGGGAGCCAACCCTGTGTCTCCAGAGCAAAAGCAGAAGTTGCGTCCTTCATGCAGGAGGTACCTGATCGTACACCTTGATCCATAGCCTCTGCACCAGGCAGGGTCCAACTAGCTCTTCCCTTAGCGCTGCTCCATGTCTGGCCATACCCAGACCCATCACACCATGAAAACAATTCTGCCTTTGGCATAGGAAGCACCATGGCAAATGCCAGCTTAGGAAGAGGGAGAAAGCCAGATGCTGGCAGCAGCAGCAGCAGCGAGAGTAGGCTGCAGGCAGCGGGTCTTGCTCCAGAGCAGCAGAAGGTGGTGGGGGACAGCAGCAGGCGGGGACAGCAGCAGGCAGGGACAGGGACAGGAGGGAGGGAGTGAGTGAATGGTTGGTAGGCAGGCAGGAGCAGTGGCAGGCAGTGGGTGGTTAATCAGCTGTCTGCTTTGGTGACTGAGCTCGGCATTTGCAGCGAAGAGCTACAGAGAGGAGAAAGCATCTCGCTCATGAAAGAAACATCAGTGCTAATCGAATCAGGGTCTAGCCCAGCAGCACGCAACAGGCCATGGCGGCTCATTCATATTTCATGCTTTGCTCCACTTCATCAAGATAAAGCCCAGTGCAAAAGGTGGGGAGGCCCTGCCCGGTGTGGGTAGAACCCCAGCACCATGGCAGGAGGCCAGGTGAAAGGGGAACCTAGACAGCCTCTCCTGCACATGGGCTGGGGCTGGGGTGTGGGAGGGTGGCTGGGACTTAGCAGTGAGTTAGTTAGTGATGTCCCAGCTCTCAGGAGTCAAGTCAGCTCTCACCAGCTTTCAGTTTCTGGCCTCTGAAGGTCAGCAAAGCACGTGGGTAACATGCAGCTTTGCTCCATCTTTTCTGTGGCTGCTGGAGGCTTTTCTAAGCCCCTGGTTGTGGGGCAGTTGCTCCTTAATGGTGCTAGTGGTGGGTGGGAGCCCAGGGAAGCCCAAGCTGGTCATGGCCAGCAAGATGAGGAGAAGACAGGACCCATGGCAGACAGAGACTAGGATTTGGTTGCCCCCCCAAAGCATCCTTTTATGGGCTTTGCCCTTGTCTGAAAGGCTCCAAAGACCCTACTGCTGTTGGATGGGGTTGTGGGGTACAGATCCCATCAGCAGGCTGCAAAGAGCTACTGCTGGTGTAGGAAAAGCAGATGCAGACAGGCTCCTCAGCCTATGGCAGGAGCTGAGCCAAGGTCTCTGCTGCAACAACGAGGGGCTATGAGCAGCTGTGTAGGGTACTTGCTGCAAAGCTCCCAGCAGGGATGGTAGAGGGAGGTGTGCAGGGAGGGGAAGGCTGATGGATACCATGATCAAGGCTGATAAGAAAGAAGAGATAAAACAGGATTATAACAGGCAAGCTGGGGGTTAGACAAATGGGCAGGCAGCCATCTCCACTCTGAGCTCTGACAAGAGGGACAAAGGGCCAAGACAGGAAACTCCCATTTTAGCTCCAGAGACTTTACTGGTGCCCATCCTCAGTGTGCCCAGACCCATATACCAGCTGGCAGCAGCTGGTGAGCCTGTCACTGAGGAGAACCTGCTGCCTTTCCCTTCCCTGTGTCAAGTTTCCATCTCCCAATAGCACTCTGCTTTGGCCTTTCACGTGGCTCAGAGAACCCAGCATGGAGAAGTAACTGGTTTCAGTGGAGATACGACTGGCACTGGCTCAGAGCAACCTATGGGTGTCTGCAGGACAGTCCATCCATCCCACCACACTTCCTTCTCTGCCTTGCTTCCATGCCTTCTCTGAGCCCATCAGCTTTGTCAGGAGTACAAAAAATAGCAGCAGCTCAGAGATTCACATACAATTCAGTGTCAGCTGATGGGTCCTGCCCTCCACGAAGCACAGATTGGCCACAAGCCACTTGTCCTGACCCCCCCCAGCTGCACTCCTGGAGGGCACGGACTGCCTGCTATGGCCAGACCAGTGGTGCAGGCTTCAGAGCAGAGTGCAGGCTGATGGCAGTGAAAAATCTGGGGGCCCCTGCACCCCCACTTCAGGCAGCAGACACTGCTGGCTCCCTTGGACTGCCTGCATTTGACCCTGCTTTCAGCCAGAAGCCATCTCCTGGACTCCCAAAACTTTCCATCTAAAACTGGTGAGACACTGCAGCATCAAATAAAGAGGTCTGGAGGCATTCCCAGGCAGCTTCCCCAGCCCTGTGGTGCCAGGAGTGTCAGTGGCAGGGAAGATACCTTATTCCCAAAGCAGACCCATCTGCCCCAGGAAGATGTGGATGCAGGGATATGGCTAATCCAGGATCAGGGCTAACCAAGCTGTGCAGAAGCAGAGCAATGCCACCATGACAGAATAGTAAAGGAGGGACTGGTAGCAGCAGTTGCTGAGGCTGGGCCTAGTCAGGGATTGCCGTGAGGCTGTGGCACCTTGCCCAGGGTTGTGGCACC
This sequence comes from Anhinga rufa, assembly GCA_013400875.1. Taxonomy (NCBI): domain Eukaryota; kingdom Metazoa; phylum Chordata; class Aves; order Suliformes; family Anhingidae; genus Anhinga; species Anhinga rufa. Next base: position 11,543 of record VZTV01024954.1, on the reverse strand, counting down.
TCTCATCCTCCTCCCAGGGCTACAGAGGATGCTAAAATGTTCTGGGCTAATGACCAAAAGGGTGAGGCACTGGTTGAACCCTACAGGCTCCAGGTCTCCTGCAGGGCTGTGTTGCAAGGCAGCATCCTGCACTGCTCAGCCTGTGCAGCAGTGTGCTGGCAGCAGGTCCCATGGTGGGACCTGTGCACAAGGAGTCTGGACCCGGGGACCACGTCACCTACAGCAGCAAGGGAATCACTTGAGGGCAAACCCAACTTCCTGGAGGTGACCCAGGGCAGGATGTGCCTGTCTTGGCCCCCACAAACTACAGGTTTGCATCCCTGCTTCTGCCCACAAGGGAAGATATTGAAACCACAAGGTAAAGAAAGGTTTGGGGCAAACAAGCAAAAATGAAAGCAATTTCCTGCACAGAACTTCTAGATGGAGCCTTGCCTGCCTCCCCTTACTGTCAGGTCTGTAAACTCATGACATATCTGCCTCCTACATTCTAGCTCCCAGCACCTACCCAAAAACACAGCTCCAGTGAGAGACAGCCACTTGGCAGAAGCAAGAGCTGTGGACAGTCATCACAAATGCCACCCACGGACACTGAACATCCTTAAAAAACTGGGGAATCTCACTCCAGCTGTAATGCTAGCCCTTGAAAACCAGTTCCAGATGCCAATCCTGTGTACCTCAAGTGGCATGTGCTGTTGAGTTCCTTTCATCAACTACTCTTAAATTCCCCACCTTGCAGCACACTGGGATTTTAGAGAGGCTTGAAAAGTAAATGTGAATATAGACATGGTAGTAAGCTTGGAAAATCAAGCCAGAACAAGAGGACCCAGGACACTGGAGAGATGCAGCTGGCACAGACCCACTTGTCTTCCCAGGGGTTTTTCACCAGGCTGGTGGAGAACTGGGGGTGGACCAGGTGCAGCTCATCCTTGAGCCACTTCATTTCATCACTTGCTCATCACCCCCAGCCCTCCTCCCACAGAATAGGCTGAGAGAATAAAGTTTTTGCCAGGCTGCACTGGAACCCTGAGATGCAGCAGGACCCGCAGCCTGGGGATGCTCAACAAGAGCAGGGCCGGCAAGGATGGCTCTGCCCTGAGGGCAGGACTGAGTCCTGTGACAAAGGAGCAGTGTTGGGGGCTTGGCTGCTAAAATGAGGCTGTGTAAAAGCTGAGGATTTCGTCAGTGGTGGGAGCAGTTCTGGGAGAGGATCAAGTTGAAGGCATCGCTTTGCGAGGGCAGAGAGTTGGCAGCCACGGCTGTCAACACCGATGCTGGAGGGCTCATCAAAGTGCAGGGATCTCCCCGCAGCCCACCACGAGCATTGCTCAGCCCAGCCACGTCTATCTGTCCATCCTGTACTCCCGGAGGTGGACATCTCTGACAGGCACTCTGCAGAGAGAAAACAAAAACCCAGGCTCTGCCCCCAGCTCAGTGCCCCTCCTGGCTCCCTGGGATGCATGTGCATGGAATTTCAAAGAGGCTGTGACTCTGCTCGTCCCAGGAAGGAGCTCTGTGTTGCCATCCTTTTGCAGACACCACATCATCTCCATCACAGCTGTCCTCCTTGGGCACTGTCTTGCTCAAAGGACATAGGCAGGGAGGTGAAACCCAGTGTAACCTGCAGTTATGAACACCACAAGATCCACTCACCACCAAGGATGCTTCATCACCCTGCCCATTGTATCAGGAGAGCAGGGGACAAGGGTAAAGTATGGAAAGCACATGAGCTACAAATAGTCTCAGGAGCACTTTCCTTCAGGACGGTGCCTCAAGGCTCATTTCAAGATTGAAGCAAAGCTTTGCCTCCAGGGAGCTGTCATAGGTCTTTCATGCCTTCTCCTGGACATATGTAGGTGCGAGCTGAGGCTGCCACCGTCTTGTCTGTGGGGACATTGCTACCTCACGTGCACTTACTTCGGTTGTCATCTTTTTCCATAAAGCCTGTGGAAAAATGAGCTTCTCTGTGCTTGCTGTCCTCTGTCACATTTGGCTGAAACCCACCACTGCTCCAGGAGCGGGAGAGAGATGCAGGACAGGTACAGGTGGGGGGTGGCGGGTGGGTTGCTGCTTACAACTACATCACCAAACCCTTACTGGCAAGAGATGAAAGGCCTGGAAATGTCTTGGAAAGCTGCATCATAACATTTTAGTGCTTTGTGTACAATATTTATTGATGAGATCTGCTGCTTAGAGATATTTCACTGCCTGGAAATTTTACAGGATCCAGCAGGGCTGGTGGAAGGGACCTCCAGGTTGTCTTGTCCAGCATCATGTTCCTGGTGGGGCTGTCACCTCTCACAGATCAGGTCCTGTAGCACCATGTTCCCCTCAGACTCCTCCAGGGATATGGCATGCCTTTGATGTGCATGGCTTGGGTTCTGCCCGCCTCTCCTGATCACAGGAGCTTCTGCTGACTCCTCCGCCACCAGCACCAGCCACCAGGGCTCTCTGAACCCTGAGAATCCCAGGCCACTTCGAACACAGATGTCTGGTGGCACTTGCACAGACACAGTGTGGGCAAAGGACCCGCAGGCTGGAGAGGTGATATCTGAGCTCCTGGCTCAGGTGTGGGAGCAGAACTCTGACAGGACAAGGAAAAACGAGGCAGGGCACAACACTGAAGAAACTAATGCTTCACTTCAGGCTGGATTTTTCTTATCCCAGCAAAACATGAGAGAGTCTATGCTGGGAACCACAAGCCATGTCTGTGCCTATCCTCTTAAGTATCATAGGGTTGATAACAGAGTGAACTGAAATCAAAGTGCCTGGAAAAGTGAGGATGCAGGGAGGAAGGTCAGGTATCTTGAAGAGCAAGGAATTTTTTTTATTATTTTTTTTTTCATTGTGAGAACGTGCACAGAGATGTGCCCATGGCCAGAGAAGGAGCCACACACCAGCAAGTGCCATTCTGTTTCCATCTCTTTGAACAGAGAAACCAAAGCTGCAAATATTTTGCTCTAGTTTTGTTTTTGGTTTTGTTTTTGTTTTTCAAAGCTTATACTCAATAAGCCACTGCCTGTAGTTATGAAAAGCCCTTTTCCACACCAGGCATGGCTTCCCAGGCCTCTTATTTTAGCTCCCACCCCACTCAGACCTACCCTGGCTCCCCTGTGCTCTCAGCTCATCCCAGTTCCTCCTCCTGTCTCAGCTCTTCCTAAGTCTCTCAGCTACATCCTAGTTCACCCAAATCTGTCCTAGTTCACCCAAATCTGTCCTAGTTCACACTTGTTTTCCCGCCACCCATCCCTCCATTACCTCTTGAAAAGCCCCATCTCTTGCATAAGATGCTCCTGTATGGTGCTAATCCATTGCGGCAGGGCTCAGCAATGGAAGACCATCTATGGAAATGGCAGGACTCATCTCTCTTCTGGGGCATCTGGAGTCAAGGAGGCTGTTGCTCTGCTCCCAAGACCCTTCACAGCCCAGCGATTTTGAGTTCCCTAGGTTAACTCCTCCCCACACCCCAGCAGAGAGTCACATCAAAGAGCACAGACTTTTGTTTAGCCCTGTTTGAAGTTTGATGCTAATTTTTGGTATGCACGCAGTGGTGTTTGGCTCATGCTCATTCACAGACTAAGTGCTCGTTGCATTGTTCTTAAAAGATTGGAGACCTCCAATTTTAATCTTTTATTCATAATCTTCTTCCAGCACAGACACAGAAAAAAACATGTAAATTCAAAACCTGTGAGAATTGAAAATTTCATAAAAGCTGCTGACCCTTTGCTGGCAGCTCTGAATATGAGAGAATTAAAAGAATTAAAATGAGGAACCTCATCTTTTGACAACAGATTTAGAGGAGGCCAGCACCAGGGTTTCATCCCTCTCTGCTGTGTGTCCATGTGGGATGGGGTCAGTCCTGCCAGGCAGGGAGGTGTAAGACTGCCGCTCCTGCCTCTCCACCACCTCCTGCCTCTCCATCACCTCCTGCATCTCCATCTCCTCTCTGCACTGAGAGCTGTAAGCTCACATGTTGTCTTTGGAGCATGCCCTGCCTGTGTTGCAGCACACATCAATCCCTGAGCTCATGCCCCATCAGTACAGCAAAGCACGTGCACCCAAACTACCTCCATCACCCCATGCTGCCTCAGCTCCTGTCCACACATGAACAACATTGCTCACATTCCGCTGGAGCACATACCCTCACCTCTCCTCCTTGGCACACGCAGTTAATTTACACCCTTCTCTGTGTTTGAGAAGGACAGGGATTGATCCCTGTTATCTGCTGAATGCCAACACACCCACACTCTCTGTCCTACTGCTCACTCTCTACAAGGGCCACTTCTCTGTACAACTTTGTGAGGGGAAGATGGGAAGGTGGGGAGGAAATGAAACATATGATGAGTAATAAGAAATCTATATAAGTGAAAGACTCCGGGGTCAGGAAGATATCAGTGAGTGCCTGGGAATAATTTCACTTTCCTTCAGCATCAGCAAAATGAAAACCTCTAATGTGCCGTGGAGTCTAGATCAACAGGTTTCAATGCCTTTACCCTTTTCACAAGTTTCCTATATCATGTGCAACCCCTTAGTCTTTTAACTCAGTAAAAAGTTCTTGCTTTTTTTGGGTTTTTTTCTTCCAAGAATAAGCAGCTCGGTGTGTAGAGGAAGTGTTGCCAGCTTTGCACACAGAAGTCTTTCTGGCACCTGCAGGTGGTCCACAATTCCCTTCTGGAAGGACCAGAATAAGCAGGAGATGCAGCAACTGTGCACTGGGATGTCCCAAGACAACTGCCAGGAGCTTTCATCCAGGAAATCTGAACGGCTCTGTGGCTTGTCTGGATATTGTGGATATTTGCTGCATAGCAAAACCACTGTGCCTATCCCAAGCTATGTGGGTAGTGGTGGGTGGGTCACAGGTCCCCAAGGAGCTAGGCGTGTATGCCTGGGGATCCTCTAGTGCTCCCCTCTGAGTGAGATGCTTTAGGTTGCATCCCATGGACCTGTGGAACTGCCTTGGTTGCAGGGGTGGGATACATGTCATGTAACTGGACACTAAGTCAGGCTGACAGTCCAGGTTCCCTTTCACACACAATAGAGAGAGGAATGAACCTTCAGAAGGTAGGTGATGAAGTGCCATTTGTTTCCTCCTTTTCCCACTCAGTGCAGCAGGTGACTGTTTGGAGGGAGACCTCGTAATCCAAGAGACCCAAGTTTCTGTTCTGAAGGCTGTCCCAGGTTCCCAGCCTCTGTGGCAGAAATCAGGGTTTCTGCGGTCCTGACTCATCCCTCCCCAAGGCCAGCTCACTTGAGGTGGGAAGACCCTGCCCTGACTGCAGAGCCAGCACTTCTGTCAGCCTCTGTTAATCCTGGGACAAACTGTGCTTCTATCTCGCTCCTTGATGGTGGTTTCCAAGACGTGACCTGTGGGATACTGCAAAATCCATGCAGAACTTAACCCATAACCCTTCCAAGAGTTAAAACAGTAGCTGTGGATGATATTTCTATCTTACATCAGATTGTACTGAGTAATTTGCTAGGACATGATGCTAAATGACTGCACAGAGAAAAGGTGGTTTGGGAATACAGCCTTCCTTGGCAGACTAAGCTGGTATATGATCAGACAGGAATCGTATCAGTAAATACGAAGCAGAGTTCACCATCTGTTAACACCATCCGTGGAGTGCATCTGACCCCTGCAAACCTACATAAAGTTGGCACAAACTTGGTGTGGGTGCAGAGCTAAGACAGGTGGCTTCATGCAAGGCTCCGCAGGTGCACTGCAAGTCCACACTGCCACCTCCAGGCACACAAAGCTCTCAGAGCCTCAGTTGCTAATGACACAGCCAAATTTGGCCTGGATGGCAGTAAATGAAATGCTTCAGAGATCACTTATTCGTGGCTTTGGATAATATTGAGTATGACTAGAAAAGGAAAGCTGTTTTACTGAGGGAAGACTAGTTCCCAATGGTGCAAGCTGGAATAAAAGTTCCTGGGGGACATTTAAGAAGGTGTGAAAATCCTGATGGCTATTTGATAAATGAAGGGGCTTACTTGCTGTCATACATAAGCTAGAGTTTCCATTGCTTCTCCTTGAGTGGAAGAGCTTGATTCTGACCAGGTCCTTTCCCTGCACCTGGTTCCCCAAGCCCTCCCCACAAGGTTTTCAATCCTGAGCTGGTTCCCACAATCCCTGGATGCCAGCCCTGTCCCCAGCTTGGCCAGACTGGACAGTCACTGCTTGTGGTAGGACTCAGCCTTGGGAAGGAGCAATGCACAAGGTCTGGAAGCATGGCTCTGCATCCTGGAGAGGAGCCTCCATGACTGACCCTTTCCAGGACTGAACTTTCATGGCAATTTCTTCCAGAAGGGGAAGAAATGATGTGTTAAAAATGACACAAGCCTGTCGTATCTTCCTGGGGCTTGTGAGCAGGGTGATGGCCTGGGCATGGTCCTCACAGTCATCACAAGGTGATGCTGCAGTGGCTCTGGAGCGGCTCTGAATAGGGGCCCCTACCCATGCAAAGCAATGCACACCAGCCTGCCTGAGTGTGTCTGTGTGTCTGCCCCTGCCCATACCTGGAGGAAGGAGTCAGGCCTCAATGTCATCCACCCTTCCATGGATCAAGTGTTTGTTTTGGGACTGAGAAATGTAAGAAAACGTATGTTTTGTCTAATGTGGACGCTGGCTTTATTCCTAACTGAAACAAATTAGAGAAATATGGGTCTTCAGTGAACATTGACCTGTCCCAGCATTCCCAGGCTGTCCCACTGTGCCCAGGGCCAGCAGTGTACCATGAGCGAGGTGTGACATGGTTGCTGTCCTTGTCTGCATGATGAGGCCAGGGTCTGAGCAGAACCTGCACAGCTGTATGCACTGGACATGCATGCAGAAGGAGCAGAATGAGGTGACCTTCAGAGATCCCTTCCAACCATATTTCTTGAAGCCTCTGGCAAACTAGAAAGGTGGAATATGATGCCTAAGGATGTATTTGGGAGGTGGTGGAGAAAGCAGGACAGTCTAGGACAGGACACGTCAGGAGCAACAGAAGGAGCAACAGGCATCCTGCAGTCATGATGTGGGTGGTAGTGATGGGAACGGCAAATACTGAAAAGGGGGACATAAAGCAGGGTGCAGAGCACAGGGCTTGTGAGCTCAGCCCTCAGTGCTGGGGAGGTTGCAGCTTGCCCAGCCTGGGCACTAGTGCTGGGCACTGGAGAGAACGGTGAAAGGGGAGACAGGGAAGAAAGACCCTCTGGACAGGGCTAGCTGGTGCAAGGAGGGCTGGGGTATCTGGGAGGACAGGGCTGCACAGCACTGTGGGGGAGCCAGGCTGGCCTTTCCCCACAGCAGGGATGCGGAGCAGGGCTGCACTGCCTGGGGACAGTCACCTCCATCCCTGAAGGACTGCAATGGCTGGGGACATTGTGTGCAGGCAGTGACAGAGATTGAGCCAATTCCACCCTGTGCTGTGGTGCCCTTTTGGTTTTATGTTGCAAGAAATATATACTTCTTTCCTGCAAATGCTGGTATTGTCTTTGTCCCTGCAACTTATATACTGGCAAATCATTCACTGGAGGTCAGCTGGAACCAGAGCTAAATGCCTACGAGAAGGGTTTTGCAAGCCCACCTATGAGATACTTCCGCTAAAACTTCAGGGGATGAGGGTTGAGATTTTACTGGGTTTTTTTTTCTTCTTTTTTAACAATTCCTGAATTTCCAGAAGAGGATAAGCCTGCATCAGGGAAAACCTGCAAGAGACCCCTGAGGTTCAGAGGAGCCTCTGCACACAAGATCTCCCGTGCTTGCATGATCTCCTGCCCTAGGTAGCAATGACTTGGTGGTTTTTGGGTAGGCTTTTCCTAGCCCATAGCACAGCAACCTCCCTCCCATAGGGACCATATGAATGATCAGCATCTTGGCCCTTCCCTGCACCCATAGGCCCATCCCACAGACACTCCTGCTCCCCAAGGAATCATCCTTCACATGTGGGAGGCTGTCTGGAGGGGAGGAAGGAGGTGGCTATCTGGCTAGCCCATGCTGGCCCCACCATGCCTGTGAAGCAGCCATGGAGGCCCCCACACTCTCTGCAAGTGAATAGCTTGCAACACAGGGACAACAGGCGAGGAGATGGCCCATGGGGTGAAGGACTTTTATTGTCCAGGAGGAGGTGCACACTCTGAACATAAAGGCAAACCTTGCCCCGCCATCCTTGCAGCTGGGAGTAGCCCAATGACCCCATGCTGCAGGATGTGACCCATGAACCTCCTGGAAAGGGGCCATCTGGCAGCTCCCAAACTCAGACCCTGCAGCCCATGTTACCAGGGCTGCCCAGCAAACCCCAAGGATACAGGTCTGTGGCACTGGCCTGACCTCTGCTCTCCCCAGTTTGTCCATGACAGACTCACCCTCTGGGGAGTCCCAAATGTTAGGAAGAGAAGACATGGGCAGCACCCACCATCCTGTGCTGCATGGCTTGGACTGACCTCCATCATGATGCTGACTGCAGGGTAGGTGTGTGACAGGTCTGAGTGCAGGACGCAGGGTGCAATAAAAATCAAACAACACATTGCATCTGTCCCCCATTACAAAGAGCTTCCATAGGAAGAAGTAAAGTGCCCACCACAGTCAGAGAATCCATCAGGATGTAAGCGTCCCGGATGGAAAGCCAAGCCAGCCCCAGACAGGCCAGTTTAGCCAAGATTATTGCAGCTGAGAAATGGCTTTAACCCTCCCCCCACCCCACCTTGTGCCCAAAGAGCACTGGGAGGAACAGACCTCAGGCCAGATCCTACCAGTACCTGGATTCCAGTGATGCTGGATTTTCTGTGCCAGTGCTAAGGACAGGATGATGTGGGCAAGGCTGGTCCCTGGCAGTCAGTGTGGCTTTTCTCCAGCACTTCATCTCCAGCAGCCCCCCCTCCCCAGCCACACTCCCAGCAGAATTTTTTGCAGTGAGTTCAGCCCCATGACTGAGGCTTTTGTGCTTTGAGACCATTTTTGTGTACTTAACATCGTACTTCAGTAAAACAGTTCCCAAACCCATAGAAAATAGTATTTACAGCCAAGAGAAACCTTCCCAGCCCACAGGCTGCCCCCTCTCCCTGGCACATCTGCATCTCTGCAGCCAGCTTAGCCTCTCAGACCAGCTCCACAAGTCTTTGGAGGACACTGCTCCGCACCAGGCAAGCTCACCAAAAGAGATGCTCCTGTGGGGGAGAGGAGAGCTGTGGAGGAAAGGCCAACCTCCCTAGTCACTGGGCTCACCAGGTGGGTGGAGCTGAAGATCCTCTGCCCAGAATCCCTGTCCCCAGCCATAGGACTGTGTAACTGCATCTGGAAATGTTGCTCAGGACATCTTCTCTGCAGATGACACAGCAGCCCTGGGCATAAGCAGGTAGCATAGTAATGGTACAGCTCTTGGGTTTCTCTAGGGCAATATAAGAACAAAGAAGAGTTTGGCAAAAGTCTCTCTGTCCCTCCATCATGTGAGATGGAAGCAAACACTCCCACTCTTCTCTGCTCTGGTACAGCTTTTGGAGAGGCCAGGATGGTTGTTCTGCTGGGGGAGAAACCTGAGCTTGTGGCCCTAGAAAAAGTGCCTGGGCTGCCTTAGGATGCCTGTGCTGGATCCAGAGAGGAGCAGTGCTGGTGGCTTCAAGAGGTGGAGAGTCTCTGGCAGCACCCTGAGGCTTCTTGAGGCTCCAGATAGCAGACCCTGGCCACCTCACCTCCATGCTGGGGGAGTCTCCTCTGCTCACAGAACCAGCCGTTCCTGGCACTGCCAGCTTGTACTCTGTCCCCTGCCTTTCTGGGCTTGGTGGGGGTGGACGATGCAGTCACATGCATGTGAGGTCCAGGCTGGAGTACAGTGGAACTGGGAGGTAGTGGGTGCAGGGTTGTCTCTCCCATATGGCAGCCTGTGGGGCCCTCCTCAGTTCAGAGATCCAACAAACTCCCCAGTTGTCAGATCCAAAGAAGCTGTGTGCTGTGGTAAGCCCAGTCCCACTGCTCCTGGTATTGCTGTTGCATCTGATACCCCTCCATCTGCAGGTGCATCTGGGGCCATCCCACCATGTGAAGGGGTTACCACCTGTCCTACATAATTGTGTGGGGACCCCCAGTCCCACAGGAGCACAGTAGAGGATGGAGAGAGCATGACTTGTCCCTAGCCCTCTTGGAAGGCTGCTCCCCCCTTCAGCTGGTGGAAGGAGGCAGCAGGACCATTGAGGTATCTGGAAAGCCATGTTTCCACTGATGCTGAAATCAAAGAGATACTGGTGGGGCTCCAAGTCCTGGTCTGGTGCCCATTTTCCTGCTCACCACCCTGCTGCCCCTTTGCCAGGGTAAGTGTTAAGGAATGCCTGATGTGGGTCTGCAAAGCCTGTGATCAGAGATGCCTCCTGGGGCCATGTGTGTTCAGCAGCTGGGACCGCATGGTCTGGATGCTGTTCAAGATCTTCTTCTGGTGACCCATCATAGTGATGCCCAGACTCCGAACGTCCCTGGAGAACAAGGACACTGTCAGACACCCCATGTGCTGGACCTGTGCTGTGCCCCAGAGAGTCGTTGCTCTTCCCTGTATGTGCACCCCATGGACCAGCCCAGGATGCCATGCCTGGCTCCTCTCTGCTTGCCCATCAGCACAAGGCTGCTGCTGCTGAGGCTTCATGGGTGTCCTCCTAGGGACAGAGAGGCTGCCATTCCCTTGGGCACATCCTTCTGACAGGGAAGCTGTGATAGCCCCAGGGAAGAGCAGGAGCAGGAGGGAGATCACTCCTGACAGGCTAGTAGGTAACAAGGTCGATGCTCTGAAATTGGATTCAGTTTTACTGAGATGCTCTCAGATAACTCAGTCAGAAAGATGGATGGATGATGAGCCATCCCCATTCAAAAACTTCCCCAATGTGCATGAGAAACAAGGATCAGTATCAGCTCAATCCAATAGCAAAGGTCCTAAGTACAGCCCCCGGCCAATGCACATCACAGCCTTCTGCCTGAGTCTCTCCATCTTCTCTTTCACTGGCTCTTCTCTACCTGCTCCACCTAGACCAAGGCGTGCACTGTCACATCCTTCCTGAGTCATGGGAACTACCATCTGGCAGCCTCATGCCTTTTGACAGGCAACAAGTCTCCTCAGAGGCCAGAGAGGTTTTTGCCAGCTCTGGAACTATTGCTAACACCAAGGGATGGGGAATATAAATTCAGGGTAGGATCAGGTATAGTTGCAGTCCTTTCTGGTACCACTTGGAGCATCACCCACCTCAGAGAACCCCTAGACAGGTGGCAGAGCAAGCTCCTTACAGCAGGAGGAGGATGGGTGGTGGAACATATATTCCCCAGCCCTCCTTAACCCAGCCTTGGTCATTTGGCCATGACCTTCCACTCACACTGAGGCCCCAGATGGTGCCTCCCTGCCTCGCTGCACTGAGCAGGGAGCCAGTCCAGTGCACTGAGGTCTGAAGAAGCTCTGAGGTTCACCCCAGCTCCATTTGTTTCCCAATGATCCCAGAGAAGCTACGCAATATGGCCCAGCCACACTGGTCCAGACATGGGATACAAAAGTGAGAGGAGGCAGCAACCTCATATCTGACCCTGCTTTGAG
>VZTV01024944.1:1711-34532 GCA_013400875.1 Anhinga rufa | reverse complement strand
CAGGATTCCTGTCAGGACTGTATTTCCAAGGAACCTGCTACTTGCAAGACAGCAAACTTTTTCCTTTGCACAAAACTTTTTACATGTTTGCCGTACCTGACACACTCTCACTCAGCTGTCAACCCAAAGCATAAACAGTGATTTATCAATAGGAAGAAAATTATTTCACATTTCACTGCAGCATAAAGACAGCAAATTGTGCACAAACATCATGAGAATGTTTCTCTTGGTCACAGTCTACATATACTCTGACACCAACACTTCTTATCTTAATACACTGTATAAGATGAGACAAGTCCTATAAGCCCAACTAGCAAGTGAAATAGATATCCCTATTTAAAAATTTTTCAACATTTATGGTCATTTGTATTGTAGATATTATCTAAATACAGCTAGACAACGCAATAGCTTCAACGACACTTTTGCCATAGCACCATGACATTGTTTTGAACCAAGCAAAAGCACTGATTCTGTTAGCCCTAACTACATGTTCTTTTAATCTGAGGAGCTCCCTCCCCTTTCTGCAGAGGTACACCAAACTTCAGAAGAAAGGAAACTAAAAATCACCTTATCAGCTACTCATATTTATACTCAAAATTAACTACATAGAAATTTTTCTGGATAAGAGCCACACTGAGTAAAATAAACTGGTACAATAAATTGGTTGTTTTTTCAATGGAAGAGCAGCCCAAGAGTTTCAGGTAATAGAATACATTAGTTACAGGTAGAGAAGACAAGAATAATGCTTACATTGCTAAAGACAAAGTACAGGACAGATATAACTGGTCAAAGAGCCTTCCCCTACACCAAAGAACGAACTGGTTTAGCATCTCTTGTTTACCAATAAGAACCCTAAGAGCTGGGGTCTGAAAGCATACAGCAAGCCAACCAAGAACTAAAGCATGCCATGCATCACTGCACTTTCAGCGCAGGTCACTCAGCTGTTGTACCATAAATATAAGACTTTTCAGAAATTAAAACACCTACTTCTATTCCTCAATAGTCTTTGGAACACATAATTCTGCTCCAACACTGGGAGAACAAAACTCACATAACAAACAGTGCTTACACAGCACAGGAATTGAAGCAGCAGGGGAGAATTATTTTACTACCTTGTGTTCTTCCCAGGTAGGAAGAACTATTTAACTCTCTTCACTAGGAATTGGGTGGAGCTCCCAGGCAGAATTTCACAACAAACCAAAAAGTTTAATTAAAGATAACAGAGCTGTAACAGGGAAATCGAAACACCATCTAGCTTGCTAGTGAGAACACAGAAAGACATTGAATTATCAGACACTGATAATAATTGTAATGATAGCCCCGGTCCTTTATTTTCAGATTTTCTTTCGTTCCTTCGGAGACTTGAGTAAGATGTATTAGTTGGCATAAATCATTATCTTTCCCTCTGATACTCCAGCTCTGGTGCTTTCTTGGGTATCTACTTGGGCCTGCAGAGTAAAATAGCTGCAATTTGTACCCATGTACATATGTATATTTTTACTTCCTCTAAGTCACTGTAACTATCTTTACAACAACAATTCGGTTTGTTTAATAGACCCTGTGAGTTAATCAAAATCTCTTAAAAGTTTAGTGATTACATAACTAGTAATTAAACCCACCTTGCAATAATTCCATTTAAAATATATTTATTTATAACAATAAGAAGTTAAAATGGATCTGTGAATTTACACTACTGTTCTCAAATTGAGAAAATTCAAACCTTCTCTTTTTGTTATAAGTAGTATACATGCTGCAGAACTACTGGGAAGGTGATCAGTTTTGGTACATAGTAATAGCACATATTCTGTGTCATTACTCATATTAGCACTTCCTCTTGCTCTCCACTCTCCCAACACTTAAGGCAGCAAATTTTAGAGGGAGATTGTTTTAAATTACTGTTTAAAAGTAACGCAGCATGTGTAAAATAGCAATTTAGGAAATCTACAACTATGTGCAAGGGCAAGTGCATATACTGACTGGGCAACTGTGTCTAGAACGTCACTTTTCTGCTCCTTCCCAGAACTTGGACTGAGAAGTAGGCCACAGAAGTAAACAAAGTTTCTCCCTTCGTGCATTTAAAAAAGATTATTGGTTGGATTGAAGAATCATTAAATACATTATGTCCCAACAAGTGTAGCATTACTAGAATGCCTTCAAAGTAGTCATTGGGTACCTCGCTCAAAATTTTATTAAAAAACAAACAAAAACAAAAACCAACCAAACAAAAAAAAACATACAGTGGATTTAAAATCCTAGCAATGACTAAAGGAATAGCATGGAGATTTAAGTGATCTTTCAGTTTCTTCAATCTAAAAAAACAGGCATCAATACCATGCAAGAATTTTTAAACCAAGAAGAGATTCTCACTAGTATCACTATATTCTTTTTCAACTACCACCAAGAATTAGGTTAAAAGGAAAAACCACCTCAGAAAATAAATCACTGAAACTGTAAACAAAAGGTTTCCATTAGTATTCAATTTTATTCAAACTATTGTAATTCCAGAATAAGAATGTCATAATTGAAAGTTTCAGCTGGACAGTAAATATTTCAAGACCAGCTACTTCAATATACAGGTAGGGCGATTAATATTTATGGTAGGCATTTCTACAGTAGTCCTCACCACTGTTATAATCTGTTGTACTCTAGATGGTTGTGATATAGCTAGTAAATGTCAGCGGTTGACACCAGTATTAACAGTAGTGATTAACTCATCTCAGAAGGGTTAGGTATTTAGTTTCTATAATCCAGGAATAAGAAGTGCTGAATTAAGTTTGGAAACTGCTCAGGTTTTCTAGCCCTAGACTTCATTTTTATCTCTACATCGCTTTCCAGATATATGAAAACACAAGCATACACATATTTTTAAAGTTCCTCCAGGGAAAGACAGTTACTTAGGAATCACTTAGCATCAGTCTAAATTTGAACTGTTAAGTTCATAGTTTTTATTTTGTTTTGTGACAGGATGCAAACTCTGTCAGACTACTTTTGTCATTGAGATTATGAACTTCAAAAATTAGCAGTGTATCAGCCAAAGCTAGCTGGCTTTGAAAGTGGTTTGAGTGATTCCAGTGGGATGCTCTGGACTTAACCAGACTACATACGAGACCAACACAAAGCTGTGGATTTTTTTTGTTTGTTTGTCTTTAAGGCCTACAATCCAGTTCCATCATTTGCCTGATGAAGAGAGAACTAGGGGGAGAAGTTTCACAAAGCAAGGGTTTTGACAGCTTTGCCAGTGTAAGAAATTGTCTTTTCTTGTCTGCAGTTACAGATTCTGCAGCACTGTGCCTCCTCATCTTGTGCCAATAAAACCATTTGTAAGGCTGAATTGAGAATCAAATCAGAGGTCGGGGTAAAATAAAAAGAAAAGAGACTATTCTTTATCCACATAGGTGCCCTGACTCAGTCCCTGCCAGATCTGCACAAAACACTTGTTTTAGTATACCTGTAAAACAGTGCACTGTACAACAGAGGCAGGAACAAACTGGCAAGAATGGGAACCCTGTAAGCCAGAACTGCTACGTGATGAAACAGCATCCTTTCAGTCTTAGCTTCCCTTGCCAGTGCTAACTACCTAGTGATGAACTGTTCAAGCAGGAATGAAAAGGTTTTATGCTAAACTCTTCTTAAGTTAGAATAAAGTGAAAAGAAACAAGTGATCAGTGTTTGGAGCTTTACAAGTCTGCAAAGAATTACTGTTAACAGCTGTTCCTTACCAGGATTAAAATTCACCTCTAAAATGTAATACTTACACATCAGTTGTCACAGAACAATTTCCTTGCCCAAAAGGCAACTGAAAACTTTACTTCCCAAACAGGGACAGACATTTAGCACAGCCAGACAGGAATTACTGTACAATGGCAAAGGTTTTGGGCTGATCCAGGACTGGAAGTGGCAAGCACAATACAAGGCATGATCAATGAAAGAATGAATGAAGAACATTCAGCTGCTAATTTCAAGCTGCTAGGCAGCCAGCTACAGAATGAAGCTTTTTTTATCACCTGTGGGAAAGAAACAATAATTTGTTATAGCAAAATATTGTGTAGAGATCTTTCCCTGATGTTGTCTTGGTAGTTCTTTCTCATCATCAGTGATCAGACTTTTTTCAAACTATGTGTCAAAAGACAATTGCTTATTTCACAGTAGCAGTAAGGCAAGATAGTCTGCAGAAAGAAACAATGGCATGCTGGTACAGTCAAGAAAGCAGGTTATATTTTTAAACAGAATTTTCTGCTGATTTTTTTTCCCCACATCAAAACATATTCCTGACAGAGCATAAAAGTAATGTCAGCTAGAGGATGTTATTATGAGGAAAGGCTGAGAGACCTGGGTTTGTTCAGCCTGCAGAAAATAAGACTGAGGGGGGATCTTATCAATGCTTAAAAGTATCTGAAGGGTGGGTGTCAGGAGGATGGGACTGGACTCTTCTCAATGGCGCCCGATGACAGGACAAGGGGCAACGAGCACAAGTTGGAATACAGGAGGTTCCGCTTAAATATGAGAAAAAACTCCTTTGCTGTGCGGGTGCCAGAGCAGCGGCCCAGGCTGCCCAGAGAGGCTGTGGAGTCTCCTTCCCTGGAGACATTCAAACCCCGCCTGGACGCGGTCCTGTGCCCCCTGCTCTGGGTGTGCTGCTCACGCAGGGGGGCTGGACAAGATGATTTCTCGAGGTCCCTTCCAACCCCTACCGTTCTGTGATTCTGTGCGATTCTGTGATTATTCAAAAGTAGAATTTTTCTTTTTTACAAGTGGAGAGAGTTGAGCATCATATAATGAATCTATGGTCTTGAATCACTCTGAGAAAGTCTAGTGCCTCTTAATGAGTTCCTAAGACTATCTGTGACTTAATAGATACAAGGTTGGTGGCAACTGAATTGCATAAACTGTGATCTGTGAAAGGATAGTTTAGTCCAAAGTAAATGAGTGCTATGCTAGGCTGAATTTTGGTTGTCCATAACAAGAAAGGTTGTAATAGCCACCATCTATTCTGAAAAGAACGAAGGCAGATAAAAGAAGTGAGCAGTGGTAGGGACTTGCTGAGTAGCCTGAAGAAGAACGTCAAAGGTTACTTGGGCTTAGTAGAAAGATGACTGGTTCAACACCAGCGGAGAAAAAGTGGTATATCAAATCACAGAACACAGTAAAAACAAAGAGAAGACAAGATGATTTACCCTATTTTCTCTCTAAAATGCTCATATCAGTAGGGGGAAATAGGGGAGGGGTGTGCTTATCTCCCCAGAAGCATCTGAGACAGAAATAGATTATCAACTACCTCCAAAACCAGATTTGGAGATCAAGGATGGAATAAATAAGACTAAAGGATTAGCAAAGAGCTGTTCCAAAAGATATTACATGGAAAGGGGTCCAACTTCTCTCATGTCTCACCTTGGCTCCCAGACTTGCAAAATTCAGTGAGTTTTATCTGAGTGATAAGCTGCAAACCAAGTTAAACACAACTTCATGTTTTCTTGCTGTATTCTTTCCTAGCTCTTCACATATCCTCTCGATAGCAGCTATTTTACGACACAGAAATTGTATCCAGTACTGTTAAGATGAAGAGAGGCAGAGGGAAATTCACAGAAGTAGATTGATGATAGAGCCCTCAAGCAAACACAAGCTGCTACTAAAAAAAAAAATAAATAAAAGCCCACACTAATTGTTGCACAAAGCATTTCTTGCAAAGCAACTGCACGCTAGAAGCAACGGTACACAGCTCAGCTAGTAGGAGAAAATGAGTGCTGCTGCCTCATGCATTGATTATAGCTTTCATATATGCAGAGACAAAAGTATGACATAAAAGAGAAGCCCCATCCCTATTATGGCTCTACAGACAGAGAATAATAACCCTTCATAAGGCTCAGTTTTCTCGACAGGTTTTGAAATAAACACTCTCTGCACTGGAACAAGTGTTTATGAATATATGTTATGATTCAGTAGTTTACAGTTAGCAGCTCCCACAGTTTGTAGGCTTCCAAGGACAATACTGAATCTCATGGTTATAGGACTTGTCCTTAAAAAAACCAAAATCTTTAATAAAAAAAACCCTTAACTTTCTCTGAAATTTAAAAGGATTTAGCAGGGCAAAGAAAATGTAAGTTGACATAAGCGCATTATTTACACTAAAAAACAAACTACAATGCTATTTAAGTGTCATCAGTAATTACTAATTTATGCCTCTATTTTTCTAGAGTTTTTGCTGAATAACATTGTTATACATACTACAAATCATAAAATTAGGATATACTCCTAAAGAGCACCATGAATACAGCTAAAGCAGCTCACAAATCATCTAGGAAGCGAGCTGTGAAACTTCCTAAAAATCTCAGATTTCAAACCATCAGCATTTTCTGTTAATTGCAAGTGTACATTCAACCCAAAAGGAGGTGAAAGATCACAGACCCCAAGACTGCTCTGCAATTTACTTAAGTATTTTTCCTCATCTCTTTCTTAAAGACAGAACTAGGTATCAATATGTCTAAGTCACCAGACACAAACAGTATCCTCTTATGGGAACAATCCTTTATACTACATAAACTGGGAGACCACACGGAAAGAAAGGAGATTCCATCTGCCAGCATCTGGAGAATCAAGCTTTTAAACTCAACATTTTAAATAATCTCAAATTATGTTTGCCTGACTCTTATTATTTCTTGCTCTTGGCCATAGTCCAGAGCCAATTTTTCTGACAAGTAATCATTTACTTGCTGTTTATTACTCAAACTAGACAATCTAATGATAACCTCTGGCTTAAACATAAAAAGTAGAGTCCATGAAAAAGATCTGACAATTTTTAGTAATACTATTTTGGTTGAATGTTGAAACAGGAAATTTTAACTTAAATGCAAATTTTCCAGTTGCAAGACTGGACGAGAAAGTATTATCTTCCTTTTTGAGTCCCTGAATTTATGCACTGGCAGAATATTAAAAGGGGAGCTTTTAATAAGAGAACACAAAAGCAGCTGAAGAATTTATGGAAATGTAGTTTTATTCAGGTAACATCATGGATAAATTAAAGTATTTTTCTTTCATAATTGAAGACACACAAAAATACAAATGCAGGAGTGTAGAGGACAGACTAAAACTACTAGCAGTCAAATACCTAGCTACAATTTCCCAAGTAATTCCTGAAGGATGTGATAAAAGGAGCCTTTTAATTAAACAGACAGAATATATCTGCAAATATTCACAAAGTTTATTTTAACTTAGGTTAGGGCCTATTGACTGTTAAGAAAACATATTTTGGTTTTAATTGCCAGAAGAGTACATCTGTGGTTATTACATAATGGAAAGAACATTAAGCTTAAGACATATCACCTTTTGCTGTATTTTTGTGCTGTTCCCCTCTCCAAATTTAATTTTAACAAGCATTTAGCAATTAAAGGTCAACACTTCATAGATTTTATCTAATCATATAGAAGTCTTAGGGTTTTTTTTTTGTGTGAACAGTAGTTAAACAGAAATTCCTTCCTCAAAATGGTTTTTCAGTTTTTCCTTCAAATTCTACAAAGGTTAGCATTTCCATGAAGATATTTCTCTCATACTGAGAGCTCAACTAGCATAAATTTATATAATTTTCCTCACATGCTCCCCTATTTGCTACAATTTATATTAGATTTAAGAATTCTCTGTGCATGTATTCACACGCATTTACAAAAAAAACCAAAGCACCACTTACTACACTGGCAATGACAATGATTAAATACCTTTAGATTCTACTAGATCTATACATAGGAGAGCTCTGCTTGTTGTGAAATATGCCTCCTCAATCACCCTTGGTTAATTAAATTTTGGGTGTGATAGTCCCATTTACCTTGGCAGCACCAATCTTGTACATGAATGTGTACATCATTAACAGATATTAAGTATAGCACTACATATATTTATTCCTTTTTGATTCCTAAGCACTACGTATTCCTTCAGTTTCACATTAAAGAGAAAAACAGAAAACCCCATGTAGTCAAGTAATGAGATCGATAAATGTTCTCATCACCAATGCTACAGAATTGGATGTTCATGAATTAAAGTGTATTTGTTTCAACATATTACTAAAATTAAATCTAATCCTATAGCGCTGCCCTGGTTTCAACTGGGATAGAGTTAATTTTCTTCACAGTAGCTAGTGCCGGGCTGTGTTTTGGATTTGCGCTGGAATCAGTGATGCTAATACAGGGATATTTTCCTTACTGCTGAGCAGTGCTTAGGCAGAGTCAAGGCCTTTTCTGCCTCTCACCCCAGCCCACCAGAGCGTAGGCTGGGGATGCACAAGAAGCTGGGAGGGGACATTCCTAAACTTCAATCACACTGCAGACCTTTTCTGTTTAGACCATATATTTCCAAGCATTGGTCTTTCTAAAGAGGAAAACATTTCTGTTTGTTAGTCTGCCAAAAGGAGCCCTTCTGTTTCACATTCAATTCTAGAATTTTAGTGTCTTCATTTAAGCTAAGGGCTTAATTTCTAAGCCTTCTGTATTAATAGCTATGCTGGTAAGTCTGTTTTGAACACATAAGTTGTATATGCATTTGAAAAATACTGTGGCACTGCAAAGATGCCTCCTTTCCCCACCCTAGCCCCCCACTCCACAGTCAAAGCAGGGCTGTGCTGAATGCACTGGTACTAGCCTCCAAGAAAAAAATAAATCTGATTTATTCCTGGAGTGCTTTTATTCTTACACCTTAGTTTGAATTCAGCTCACCAATACCAAAATGTTTCTGCCATCATTCCTTAGTTATTTGCTGCCTAATAAACATATTATTTAGAGAACTTCAAGTCGGGATTAAATTAGAAGAAAAAAGCACGGAAATGGTCATTAGAGAGGCACAACAGAGAAGAGATACTGACAGTTTTAAATTACATAATGGGGTTTTTATCAGCTCAAATTCCCATTTGAGACATGTAATTTCCACCAATACGCCAGCAACTTCCATGTCTTTATTTTCAGTTATGAATGTTTTGTCAAATTCTTTCAACAATAGGTATTAACTTTAGGAGATAAGTTAAGCCTTCACTGAGAGTACAGAAACAGGATCGGGGATTATAAACAGTCTAATCCTATTTTGTCCATATACTTTGAAAATTTATCAGAAAGATCCATCAGAGGACCAAGAAACTTAAAACTAACTTTTCCAGCACCCTGGTGGACTCTGATGAGGACTGAAGCCACCTAACAGTTGTCAGACACCCACCATTGCTTTTCATCTCCATTTTAAATTTTTCTATTTGATGAAAAGACATTGCTCTTCATGTGAAGTCTACTTTTGGTTTTGCTTGTTTGCCTGTGTTATTTCTGCGTTTTTTTGTTGGTGGTTTTTGTTTGCTTGGGTTTTTTTAGACTGTCAGGCTTCGTTTACTCTCCAAATATTACTAAATCAAGCTTGTTTTCTGTAACAAAAATTGTTCCTCTATCTCGATAGTAGATGGCAGTGGGGTACTTCAAAAAATGTAACTGGAATAGCTAGATAGAAACTTCATTAAAATCTCTCATCAAGCATCACCAATATGTTAGATGGTGATTGCCAGATACCATTAGTATCTTATTTTATTTTAACCAAACAACAAATAAATCAAGTATTTATGTTGAAAGCCCTCATTCAGGAAGACAGACCTCTCAATTTTAGATCAACATAATAAATGCCCAGCACTTTTGTATTAGGATCCCCCCCACACCACACCAAGTTTGAAGAAACACATCTTTCACACATCTGAAGATTCTGGTCAAATAATCTTACAAACTATTACATAACATTCAGAAAGTTACAGGCAACACAGCATCCAACATTAAGGACTAGCAGCCCAATTTTATGATGAACATTTTTTCTATGATGTGGGTATTGGGTTTTTTTGACCATAACCTTTAGTCCTCTCCCTTTATTTAAAAAAAAAAATATTTTACAGAAATAAGCAGAGCAAAACCTGAGATAAAATAATACAGCCTAATTCTATAGCCCTTATTCCCAAAGTGAGGTCACACTAAATACTGTTCAGTGCAAGTTCAAAAACAGCCTAAAGTCACACAGAATCTTTTTCTCTTAAAATACAAAATGGACAAGTACTACATTTCACTCCATAAGATGAGTAAACATTGTCTCAAGTGTAAAGTAGCTTATAGTATAGTCAAATAACTCAAAGAACACAACACAATATATGGAAAAGAAACAGAACTTTTTTTAGGAACCAGTAACATTTATAGCAATTAGCTGCTTCTCTGAAAATTTATTCAGGTTGCCATCCCTAATAATATCTTCTGTTACGGCTAGATCAAAGGCTTACAGGAAAGAGTGTCATTTGCTTTGCTGTATATGCTTTTTGCCATGTACACACTAAATGAATGCAAACAAACTGCTACTCTGACTGAATAGTTTGGACTTTGCCTTCACAGCTGTAGGTGAAAGACAATTGCAACTTAATTTCATAAACTGTTAGGAGGAAGAACAACAAGTTCTCAGAGCACCTGCAAAACTGCAGGAGATTTTACTCTGCCCTATTTTGTACCAACTGGTTTAAGTCTTTGGTTTTATGTATATATTTTTTCTGAAAAAAATCCTTTTAAAAGTATAACTTTATTTTTCAACTTTACCAGCTTATTTATCATTAACCATCCTATATAAGATTAGAGTGAATTAAGTCCTACTTGAATTAAATTGAAAAGATGTGCTCACATACCCATGAAAATAACAGAGACAGTAACTGTTCAGTCAAACTGTCAATGAAGCATGGTTAAAAAAAACAAAGGACACATGATGTATGAATCTGTGTGCAAGGTAATCAGAAATCTCAACATTTAGACTAGAAAAATCTGATTACTCTGGATTTTCTAAAAAACAATCTGATCAGAATAAAATTCCCTTGCCCAAGTTTGTTTTCAGAGTAAAGCCTTATTTATTAATATTATAATATGAAAGAGGACCGTAGAAATATCCAAAATATCCAGTTACCATATCCGTACACCTTTCTCCTTTTGTCATTGCTAATAGCAGAGGAAAGATTACACAAGCACATCATAACACTAAATCACAGAAATAATGAAAAGGACACAGCTATTTCTATTTAGTACTGAAAAACAATAACCTGAATAAAGGTTATCAAGCTTGAGAAAAAGCAAACTTGGATAACACAGTTAGGGGCTGACCTATAATATATAGGGCATATATTATGACTAGGCAGTGGCAATGAATTCCTATCCCAAATGAACAGACTATCACCTTATTCTAAACTTCAACATGAAGCTATGCAGAACGAGTATAACTAATAGGTAAAAATACAACAAGGCTATACACAGAGAATATACATCTGTTCTATGTAACAAATGGATGCATAGGATCTTATTTTGGAGGCAGCCTCCCTTAGCTAATGATACCACTGGAAGTCACTTCTTTTGTTACAGAAAAGGAGAAACAACAGTAAACAAGCTCTGTGAGAAACAGGATGCCTAACAGCTTTGGAAACAGATTTTCTACTTGCCTTTTCTGTTTTGCCCCAGTTCTTGGTCATCTGGAACTCTACTTCGCAACAGAAATCTACCCACGCAGTGACTTCACATCTGCTCACAGAGCCCTGAAAGCACTCAACATCATGAACAATTCCATTAAATTAATGAAATAGTCAATATGCTTAAAATTAAGCCCATGCTTCAAGTGTTCTGATGAACTGGATCTTGATCCAAAGCCCATGAAATGCAACAAGAGTTTTATATTTCATTTCAGCAAATTTGGGCTTCAAAGTGCTTTGGATTTTAAATGCTCTTATCAACTAGTTTTGAACGTATCCTGACAAAACAGATGTACATTATATCTTTTTTCATGTTTATTGATTTAGCTTTCGTTTACCAAAAATTTCAGGTTGGATAATCACATTCAATATTTATGGCAGGAATCCCCACTGGAAATGCAAAGTTAAATCTCTGACAGGGTTTTGTTTTCTGTCTATAAAGAAAACAAAACAAAATAATAAAAACCCCTGAGGTAGAGTATCCTCATTATGTGTGAATTGGCAAACACTCAAGCTCAGCGCTACCCAATTTAATATTGGGCCTTTTTGTATATGACAAATTCAAGCCTTTCTCCCTCAAACCCACCTCCTATATAATGAAGAAAAATGCCCATCAACTGTTTAAAGGAAGATTGCAATCTTCTGCATTAACTCTTAATAGCGACACCAACCAATGATCTTTCAGCTCTTCCTAAAGTCTAATGGTGCTTCCCTTAAAAAAGAATGAGACTGCCTTAACATTTCTTTCCTCATGTTCGCTTTAACACTGTTATTTGAGTCACTTCTCTGCTGTGAATGGGGTACTGAAACATCAGTCTTGAACCAAACCATTTTTGAGATTCATCTTCCTGCAATTAAACACAATCAATCTGTGATACTAGCTCGCCTTGCAAATAGAATCTTATTTAGATAAAAGCTCTTAACCAATACAGGAGTATTATACCCTTTATAATCTGATTAGCCATTGATTCTCATATTTAAGGTGCTGTTACACTTAATACTCTAATAAAGCTTTCCAATTATAATGTCCTATGCTTTTCAGTGTACATACAGCCTTTCCTTCTGATTAAAGTTCCACCATTGCTCTACCTATAAGCAACATCAAAAGAACCCAGCTGTTTATTTTATTGTTAATACAAATTTCTGCCACAAATCCATTTTCTAATCTGATCATCTCTGCTGTTACCATTCAGAATAAGAATTCTTATCCAAAGGAAACTAGCTTTTCAGATACTGTAGTATTTAACATTATCCTATTGAAAGATTCCCATGGAGATGGACTCAGATATATTAACGTAAACAGTAGTAGTCACTCTTTTGAAAGGAAGATAAAGATGAGTTCCTGACCATTTGTACTCTAATATCCTACTACCTTTAAAAGAAGTTTTGGTGTCAGTGCGCAAGGACATGGCCAAATGCAACACAGGTAATCACATTCTTCACAGACTTTCCCTTTCAATTAGCCTAGTCAAACGGATACTTATTTCCTTTACATTTTACAATATTGCTGGAAAAAAATTGATGCTTCATTCCACCTGTGTCACATTTGAATTTCTATGTTTATGTATCAAAACTTGCACCACAGAGTGCAAGCCTGCTGCAGATGTGAAAAAGCCTGCTGATTATGAATAATGTTCAGCCTCCTACTTTTATTTGAAAAAACGAACAAGTTCAAGTGTGCTTCTCAGTGACAAACACATGGTTCACTACTTGAAATTCTGTATTTGAGGCTTCCTGTATCACTTTTTCCATCGTTCCTGTCCACACTGTGGTTACCCCTATTCCTGCCACTAATGCCACAAAACTCGATTCATTTTTTATTTCATTCTTATTAAATCAGTGCTTATGGCAAAAACATTTAACAGTCCCATCTTCTATGCTATCCTGCAAAAAATAAGCCCTTGCACATATCCACTCAATACTGTTACTAACATATTCATGTTTTAAGAGGATTAGATATAAAAAAAGGTTACAGGCTGGGTTTGCTGAGTTTCTGGAGCACAACTTTTAAACAGAAGAGTTAAATCCTACAGTGACACACCATGGAGAAGTGAAAAGGTGGCCAAGTTCCCATTGAAAGTCAAAGAGTTTGACACATACATATTATTTTCAAAATCTTATCTGAACTCATGTAGTCCCAGTCAAGTCCTTTGTCCATCTTAAGCCACATTTTGTCAAATGATACTGCAGCATTCCTATATGCTAAGCAGAACATCAAAATCCCTTCTACAGACATCATCTTCAATAAAATCTACTTGGTTAGTAAAACCTGTAAGAAAACCAGTTTCTCCATCAAAACATTACATTTCCATGTGAGGAACATAGCTGAAGTCCTTTCCGTGTAAATTCTCTCATTCTGTGGAATTTGTCCACAAGACCAAGTAAGTGTGTTTTTTTTTAAAAAAACAAAAACTTACAAGATCCTGCCATGTGTGTTTACAATTGATTTCTTTTTCAACACATTTGCTGAATGGAGCAAACTTTTTATAACTACCTAAAAATGTCATTTCTAACTTTGTCATTATTGTTTCTACAGTTCAGTTCATCTAAAAAGATGAACTTTCTAAAAACTTTCTAAAGTTTCTAAAGACTTTCTAAAAAGTCTGTTCCTGTTAAAGGTAATATCAAAATTCTAAATGACATCACTGGGACAAGGATGAGATTTGGTGTACTGTTCGAAACAGTGGAAGAAAGGAAGAATTTAATGAGACCCTGCTTGGTAGAAAAAGGAAAAATGCAGTATGTATATGAATGTTTTCCTGAAATAGAAAAATAATGAATTTCCTACACTGAAAACTTCAAGACTTATTCTTATTTAAATGTTTCAGGCTCCTCCTGCTATTAATTATTTCAATGTGTCAAAGACATTCAAATACACCAACTGTTTCTGAAACTCAGAATTTTAGCAAACAGAGGGTGCAAAGGTTTTGGGGGGTTGGCTATTATGAACAAATAATAAATGATCTGCATCCCCTTAGAAATGTGCCCATGCCATTAATATTACAAAGGATCCAACTCATACCTGTGTTAAACATTTCAATTCTGAAATGTAAGCAGTCTGTTTTCCACGCAATTATGCTGCCCAATGGCTTTCTAATGAACATCTAATATTTCACAGACTCAGCAAACAAATGTGTTTGGTTTTTTTTGTTGTGATCTCAGTAGGAGGCTGTTCATTTTGGTCATCTTTAATGATGTTTAACTCCAGCTGGCAACTAAGTACCACCCAGCCGCTTGCTCACTCCCCGCCCCAGTGGGACGGGGGAGAGAATCAGAAGAGTAAAAGTGAGGAAACTCATGGGTTGAGATAAAGACAGTTCAATAGGGAGAGCAAAAGCCACACACACAAGCAAAGCAAAACAATGCATTCATTCACTGCTTCCCATGGGCAGGCAGGTGCTCAGCCATCTCCAGGACAGCAGGGCTCCATCACACGTAACAGTTACTTGGGAAGACAAACACCATCACTCCCAGTGTCCCCCCCTTCCCTCTTCTTCCCCCAGCTCTATATGCCAAGCATGACATGATCTGGTGTGGAACATCCCTTGGGTCAGTTGGGGTCAGCTGTCCCGGCTGTGTCCCCTCCCAGCTTCCCGTGCACCCGGCACAGCATGGGGAGCTGAAACAGTCCTTGGCTAGGGTAAGCGCTACTTAGCAACAGCTAAAACATCTCTGCATTATCACCACTGTTTCAGCCCAAATTCAAAACACAGCCCCATACTAGCTACTGTGAAGAAAATTAACTTTATCCCAGCCAAAACGAGGACACTCTTATGATTATACAGAGGCATCCAGAGTACTCAGAGTACATTACCAAAAACTGAAAATGCTGCCTTTTGTGAGGATTGCAGTTTTGTTTCCAAGTTTAAGATAGTTAAGATTTTACACAGCGCACACTAGAAACCACAATTTGTCTGTCTATACTCTATTCTTAGATTTTATTTTTCTGAAAGCTACAGGTCAATATCTCAGTAATCACTTAACTGCTAACATAAATACTATTACTTTTAAGCTCCATCTACCACAAGTATTATTTGTAAAAAAAAAAGTTTGTAAAGGATGAAAAATTAATTGTTCAGTAGCTCTATGTGAACATGGATTTCACTGTAGCAGTGTTCTATTTATTAAATGACACCTTGATCACTGTCAGTAAGTGTATAATAAATGTAACTTTAATGGAGTTACTGATTCAAATCAGTTAGGATCTCATACTTTAATTCTATTTCCTCTGTCCTAAAGAGGGATTGAAATCTCCAACCATTACAAGCATTGAGCCATGAAATGTATACTCTATTTCCCCCAGTAATAAAATTTCTCAGTTGTCTAGACCAGTAATAAAATTTCTCTAAGCTTCCAATTTCCAGATCACCAGACCAGCATTGCCCAGACTGGCAACTAGGGACAATTCAAGCAACTTGCATCCTCCGCACTTGCAGTAACATATAGGTTTGATTGACAGATAGTGGCAAGACTGTTTAGTGCAGGACAAATTATCAGCTCACAAGCTTATTCTCCACAAAATTCTACCATCTAATTATCAGCCTCATGGGAGATTTCTCTCAACATTCAGAATTTCCTTTCCTAGCTGAAAGGAGCTTCAGCCAAGGGGGACTTTTGGAAACAGTTCAGCCCATTCTATTGATTTTTGTCCTTAAGTTATTGAAACGCACACTCCAAGGATGTTTATCATTGGGTGTCATAAGCAGATAATTTACTGTAATAACCTATGAATCTTTTAATGCATATACATTTGAGCCCTACTTCTATTATTCCTATTGGAAGCAATAAAGAACTAGAACATCCCTTCAAATTACCACAGCAGTGGTTACACTAGTTAAGAAATATATTTGTAACACCATCATATTGGTTATGAAATATTTAACATGAAGGTCAGCTTACATTCAGCTTTCACACCAGTGTAAATCTGAAGCTAAACCATTAATTTCAGCAATATGTATCTATATCTATAGCTCCCTAACACACTAGATCCGAGTTCACCATGACTTTAATTTGCTTGATCATTTGAAGAAGAAAGTAAGCATTAAGAAATCATTACAAACCTGTCCTATCACTATAAGATAGAAGAACTACACTTTTAGCTCCACTTCAAAGACATTTTTTCACACCTGCAATTATCTTTCTGAAAATCTACAAATTAGCAAGAGAGTAGTGTAATATAGGACACCAAGTCAATCCAAACCCTCTCCAGTACTATAACCTAAGACAAAACTATTTATGAATTTGAACTTTTTCAAGATTCAAAAGTAGAGCAAGCTAACACAGAGAGACATTATTAAGCAGCAAGCCGCTTCCAGTCACCGAGAGACACAATAATGGATTAGAAGCAAATGGGTGAAAAAAAGCAAGCTGACATTCCTGACAGAAATCTTCCCACATATTTTAACCAGCATATAAACAAGACTCCTACTTCCAGCAATAGGCAAGACTTTTGATTCGCACTTCCAAGGGCATTAGCAAATACTTCAAATGTCAACAACCAAATCAGGAATAAAGTTTAATATCTTTACTCTCAAAAGTTTTGGCTATACATGTAAGCATGTACATGTTTAGAATACCTACTTAATTTCAGTTTGAGTACCCTCTCTGATTCACATTTTCTATATTCTTGTCAAGAATTCTACAGTTCACTATTTTTCTCTGCTTTGCTCTTGGCCATTAATTGATTTTTCCATTGAAAATGCTGATACTCTTTACTTCAGGTGCTGCTTGACTTCGACAGTATTCTGGAAAATAGAACTGTAGTCATGACCTGTTATCTCTACATGTTGAGAGGTTGTTTTCCACTGATAAAAAAATGGACTTAATTCATTAGTGATATCTTGGAAGAGCAATAATAAAAGTACAAACAGCCATAAGCCATTCTGCTTCACCTGCAACATTAAGTATTGTTCTATAATAATTCAGTGTCAAACATACTGCCAGACAGTCAAACTGCAAGAGACATCAATATATAATTTCAATGTAATTAATGTTAGCACTTACAGGAGTAGTTTAATATACAACCTTGCCCCAAAACTCCCCCGTTTCTATGTTCTACAGTAGGTGTCACATAGCTATTAGCAAGAGTAAAAATAATTATGGCTTAACTAGAGAGGTTTAAACTACTTTGTTTTACTTCTTCCACTTATAAGCATCTTATTGGTCCTGATTCAAAGTCATCATTCATGCTAAGTTTCATTTGCTCACAGGATTAGACTCTGAACTCAGGGCTTCTACCCAGTAGTAGTAATCCTACAACAGATGATCCAGAAAACGCAAAGACAGGCAAGAACTGCTCAGTAATAATTGTATGTACCAGATGCACCAAACCAAGACTCTGTTGAGCACTAAACAGCTATTATCAACATACAGCCATGTACACAGCAGCATAGAGTGCTACCTGAGAAAGCCAGAAGAGCCCTCAGAAAGGGCTAATTAGCCCAGGTCATAATCTTACTAATATAGCTACACTGCTTCTCTTCCCATGTTCCATTCACTTATTATCCAACTGTTTTAAAAAAATAGCAAAAAAATCACCAGCCCACTGTTGCAAAATACTGGGAACAGGACAGTGTAAACTACATAGTTGTATTAAAGTCTTAATTGTGTTAGGAGATCATTATTATAGGAAAAATAAAAATAACAGTAATGCACAGATTGATGCAAGATTTTTTTAACTGTTGAGTTTTCCTTTACTGAGAGAAAGGTTATCTTTTAAATTACTATAGGATTTTCATTCAAAGCAGCTGCTAGAAAGCTGGACAAGCACAATCCAAAAGGTACTTGGTTTAAGTAGGGGTTTGGTAGAGTGCTGTAAAGCTAAGACAGCTATAGCGTTCTTTAAGGAAGTACTAGGTAGAAGTACTGCTACACTTTGTCTCACTGTTCTAAAGTTCTGTTCAGTTTCTTCAACAGCTATACTTGTGCTTTTTTATTCTTAGTGACCCTTTGTCTTGTTCAGTTTATATTAAGCGTGAGATTTTAAGATCTCAAAAAATGGTGCAGATTCCCAGACCATCTTGTACAGAGCTTCTACGTGCGCATGCAATGAAACAATGTCTTATGTGATGTATTTATTAAGGCATAACAACCTAGAGCTCTCAGTAAACCCCTTTTTGGCATTTAAACAGATAAAGTTTTAATTGCACTGTCACACAGCATATGTGAAGTATACAGAAAATGTGTAAATATATACAAATATACATACTAGTTTTACAGTATATTTTATGTAATAACTAGATATCATGCATACACAAAGATTCCAAGCTTAGGCAGGGAAAACAGCCGCCTTAAAGAAATACAAACAAAATTCATTTCAACACTAAATGTTTTTGAAAGGCTGAATGTGCAGATATATATCCAAAATTACCCCCCAAAGAACTCTTATTTTATAGCATAACATCCCTTATTTTCATTATTTGGCTTAAGGCTATGGCTACAAGTCCCAGTCATCAAACTCCATGAGATACTAATTAAGAACACACCAAAAAAAGAAGATCCCTGCTACACATCAGATCCTTTTAATAAGTGATGAACGTTTGTCCTCATAAGGCTTTGCCTGTATCACTACAAACTTTCATTGTCACAGACTCCCAAAGGTCTCTTTTATAGATACTAAATCCATCTGGTTCACTGTTTTGAGACAGTTATGAAACAAAGGGACCAGCTGTCCAAACAGCCCATCCCAGAGTCTTGGTGGTTCTTGCAGCAAAAATAAGATAGCAAGGTCTTCCCCCCCAACAAACGTAGACTTGAGAGGAGCTGTCAGAGGTTTATGCCAGTTTTTATAATAACAGCTCATCGTAAGTAGTACAAATTTCTAAACCTGTTACTTTCTTGTTTAAATGGTCAATTGGAAAAAAAACAAACAAGTAGTGATGTATACACACACACAAAAAAAAAAATCTAAGTAACAACTGACATCCCAGGACGCCACCCTGGATACTCCAGCTAAAACTGCAAATGTAGGTATTCACTTTAGACTGTAAGCTGTAGCTAAATACACATTCAATCCTTACAGTCAGCATTTAACATAGCTAGGTCCCTGCACCATTCCTAGGCATTAGTCTTAGCAACAGTAGATAAATCTCTTCCAGAAACCCTTTCAAGTTTCTTTTCCTACTCCTGGGAATGACTGTCCTCTTGAGAGCACTGTTTAACCCCCTCTAACCCGGTCCACTATATTCCAGTTGCATACGCTACTCCAAATCTGAAACTGTAGGTACTTATTTCATTCACAGCAGCAATTCATCACCTAAACTGAGAGTACACTACACTGCAGTTCAGTAGGCTACTATAATTTCTCACCTCCTTAAAAATTACACTCTGACTCATAAAAAGATGGTTCTTGGCCTTACCCTAATAACGGCAGAGTTATTAACAATCTGTTTCAAGGAGACTGATAGGCAAGCTTCATAAGTTTATTTCTCAATATTTTATAGCTAAAGATCATGAATTTTCAACACCAATACTACACTATTCTTCGACTGCACGGAAGTGATAATCACCTTTGACATTTGCAGCATTGTTACATGCTTTTGAAATTATGTTTCTATAGCAAGACAAAGGCAAGAACAAGAAAATTTCAAAGTCTCATTTAAAAGATGCTAAGCTTGGATCATAAAATGATGTGGTGCTTTAGCCTCAGTCAGCAACCAAGCACCACGCAGCCACTCGCTCACTCCCCCCTGGTGGGACGGGGGAGAGAATCGGAAGAGTAAAAGTGGGGAAACTCGTGGGTTGAGATAAAGACAGCTTAATAGGGAGAGCAAAAGCCACACACACAAGCAAAGAAAAACAAGGCATTCATTCACTGCTCCCCATGGGCAGGCAGGTGTTCAGCCGTCTCCAGGACAGCAGGGCTCCATCACGCGTAACGGTTCCTTGGGAAGACAAACGCCATCACTCCCAATGTCCCCCACTTCCTTCTTCTTCCCCCAGCTGTATATGCCGAGCATGACATGATCTGGTGTGGAACATCCCTTGGGTCAGTTGGGGTCAGCTGTCCCGGCTGCGTCCCCTCCCAGCTTCCCGTGCACCCGGCACAGCACGGGGAGCTGAAACAGTCCTTGGCTAGGGTAAGCGCTACTTAGCGACAACTAAAACATCTCTGCATTATCACCACTGTTTCCAGCACAAATCCAAAACACAGCCCCATACTAGCTACTACAAAGAAAATTACTTCTATCCCAGCTGAAACCAGGACAGATGATCATAATCATTAATAAGTCTTAAGTAAAACCACATAAATACTGATAATAGTGATATAAAAGCTGTCCCCCTTTTCAACTTATTCCAGTCTGTAGGAAGATTCAATTTTTTCTTGCATTAACTAAGATTAACAACAGTTTTAGCTAACGGATATCTAGATCTGTTCAGGTGTTAGATCAAGCTGATAAACCTTGATGGGCAGCACATAAGCTTTCAGGCCAGGTTTGAACTCCTTGTTTACTACAGCCTGTAAATAGAACTTTTAACATAACAATAAAATGGGGGGTTTGGGGTGGGTGCTTTTTTCCCCTGTGTTCATATAACATCTAACTTCATGGACTCAATTCTTGTTAATAAAAGGGAAAAGAATTGCATTGAAGTATCAAATGTTAACATACGTCATCAACTGTTACAACAGGAGGTTTTTAAAATGTACTTTACCATAATGTTCCAACACCCCATGAACAAGTAGACTGGACTCCACTTTGCCACAGTGTTTGTCTTTTTTACTCAAAGATACTTTTGACTTCATAACTTCTACCAGAATGGCTCATACTGAAATAACTTCTTAACATTAGGCTTGAAATGTGTTTACATGAACTGTTGCGTCTTGCTTATTTCCTTGCTTGTTTCTGCAGAGTAGAATCTGGAAAGGACACTGATTTAACCTATCAGCAGTGTATGTGTATGTTCAAAACCCATTTATGTACAATTATCAAGTTTAAAATCTGAAACATGAACATCTAGAAATTTCTTATTGAAATACTGTTGACTACATAACCACAGTCGCCAGATTACTGTGCTTCTTTTTTTGGAAGGGGTTTTTGTTTGATTGGCTGTTATGTTTCAGGGAGTTGTTTTCATACATCCTTCACCATGGACATAACCAAAACAGTCTTTGGCCTGACTTTTTTTTTTTTCTGTAAATGAAGCAGATGAAGAGGGAGCTTATTTTTAGTAGTACATGAAGTTATTAGTGATTTTAAAAGGCCATTCACTTTCAATTAAAGCTTGCATATTCTTGCTTTGGCAAATTGAAGTTGATATAAATATATGTCATCTTTTGAAATTAAGCAGCAGAACATCAGTGAAAAACCCATCAACCCTTAACTAGTAAGTACTTCCAGTTCTGCCAGAAACAGAAATTAAACACAATAAAAATGCTGCAACTCACCTCTTAAGTAGATGTTCTTTATGGATGTTATTTCTAACATGCAGACCTGTGACCCAGTTAATTGCACATAATTAAATGGAGCCACAAATACGGTGTGGTGCTGACTGCAAACACTAAGAGCCTTCAGGGGATGAAAAAGTTTAAAAATATTCTTAATTTGTTTAGGCCTCATGACCTGATCAATGAAAATATCATTAGAAATAGGTGTCCTAATCTACAGGTTGAATGGCTATAATACACAATGAAGGATTTATTCTAGAACTTCCCATTTCTAGGATATGATTGTGCACATTACTAACCTAAAGTATTTTACCTTAATCGATTAGTCAGACTACGTGACAGGCAGAAGTCAGTTTAACCCTGCTCTAGTGGACACGTCTCTGAATTACTAAAAGCTCTTCTTACAAATAGCACTCACAGACATCTTAGCTGGCTACACAAACAAACTAACCTTGGAAAAGTTCATCTATATAATTATCCTGGCATTTTGAATAGGCTTGCATACATAAGTATGGTTTAAAATAAGCTAAATGGATGTCAGTGAAAAACCATAGAGCTTTTAAAGAGGCAATAAAGAGAAATCTCGGATTCAGTCTGCCAGTATGAACTCCACAACGCAAATATTAAGACTTTGGCCAAGTCTACTATAAACAAATTCTTGCAAATTTAGGAATTTTTAACTCTTCTGCAGATCAGGAAATAAACTCCACATGGAGAAATACACTATATTTCTCAATAGTGCACATCTTCCATAAAAAGGAAGACATACCTGGTAGTAACTTCAATCAGACATTCAATTTCCTGAAGCCTTCAGAACAGAAACATCCATTTTTGCTCAGAAATTAAGCATTATAAAATAGAACAGAGCCAATGAAAACCTGATGCTAGAGTGACTAATCATGCTGCAATAAAGACAAACAGTCCAGATCATCAATAGTCTAATACAGACACAGTACAGTAAGCCATTATTTATTTTCACCTGCTCAACAGGAAAAAAAATGGGGTGACAAGCACAGGTAAGGCTGAATTACGATTTAGACTAATGCTACAGGTAGACATAAATGTAACATTTTCATTAGTATAATTTTGTACATTAATGGCTGCAATAAAAAATAATAATTCAAGAATAAAGCCCATATTTTTTCTGACAGGAAAGCAAAATAACTTCTGTCTCCAATTGCTTTTGCTTCTCAGTGCAAGAAATAGTTATCAGAACTTCTTGTATTTAACAGTGTTATTTGCTTTAAATGCTGAAGTTTAAGAAGCTGATCTGTGCTCTTTAAGTAAATACCGTACTGCCCCAAAGTGAACACACTGGAGTAGATATACACAGCAATTTGTAAGGGGGAAAAAACAAGGAACAGATAAGACCTAAAGAAAAATTTGAGGTGAATAAGAGATACATGTGGAAAGGC
The DNA here is from genome assembly GCA_013400875.1 of Anhinga rufa. Taxonomy (NCBI): domain Eukaryota; kingdom Metazoa; phylum Chordata; class Aves; order Suliformes; family Anhingidae; genus Anhinga; species Anhinga rufa. Next base: position 11,245 of record VZTV01024944.1, on the reverse strand, counting down.
ATCCTATTTCCTCACATATCTTGTTGAGTGTCTCTGGCACATCACAAGAAAAAATATTTACCATAATTTTTCAGAGTTGCAGAAAGACAAAGCCTAACACAGAGCAGATAGAGTTAGCAGAAACACTGCATTAGTTTGACAAAAAACATTTATGTAATTGAACACAAGTCATTACTACACTCTCAAATGAGAATTAATTATTGATGTAATTTATAGATTTAGCTATCATATAATCCAGGTCCAATGAGCCTTAATTTCAACACATGTGTTTTCTGTGCCAACAAAGTACAGATAATACTTGGTAAATAAATGCAAGTTACTATTTTAAATAATATACAAAAAAAATACACAGGATCATTCAAGACATTTACTTTCTGCTTTACTTGCTTTAAGTAGATGAGTGGAACCTTCACAGTGAGCAGGCAAATTCACTTTATTATTTTGCAATTGACTTTTCAAAATAATTATATTTTTCAAACAGGACACAGATCAAATTATTTTTATCAGAAACATGCTTTAAATTTATTAGTGAATCATTTAAAAAAATGTTTTCTCATGATCTTGAGTTCCCCCACCCCCCTCAAGTTAAAGAAATATTTTAATGAACTGGAAAAAACCACTATTTACTCTGTCACATTTCAAATACGGCTATGTTTATATATTTAGATATCAATATCATGTGTACTTGGGAGGGTGGAGTATACGCCCCAACAGGAGAAAATTGACCTCTGGAAAAACGTTAGGGTAATTTGTATATCATATACAACAAATATCAACAGTAGAGAACGTTGAAGCTCAAAGTCTGGTAGCAGTCTAGCTGAGACTCTGCTGAGTTTCGTAATTTAAAGATGACTCTTCATCCATCTCAATACATTTTGTGTATACATGCAAATATACATCTTCTGAAAACTCAAGGCATGATTAAAATTTTGGAAGTTAGTAACGTGCAGAACAGAGAGTAAGAGGACACACAAACACACTACTTATGCCAATAGAATTTGATACCCACTTTTAAAAAAGTTACAGGCCTGAAAACATAGGGATTGCTACTTTCTTTAAAGCATCTACAAGTGCCATGTTTGATTTATACAGGCTCACTATTTCTCTCAGCTCAGATAGCATCCAGGTGAAAGCAATATAGGCAGTCTAGGAATTAATGACTTCACCATTTTAATTCTGACTGAAAATTCCAGCCTTATGGTCCTGACTTCAAAGCACCATTAAGAAAAAAAGGTGGTTTAGTGTTACAGTGCTATTTTAATTTGTCTTTTAAAACAAGTAGTAACACAAATTCAATTTTCAAAGCTAACTGGACAAAGAGAAGGTAAAAAAATTGCGACACATCTGACTTAAAAAAGATACTAAATAACAACTAACTTTTTACTAAGTCTTTCTGATTTACAGAACAGAAAGCTACAAATACACCAGAGCCCTTGCAATACAAAGGAAGCAGGTTTGAAAAGGAGTCACCAGTTGACACAAATAAAATTCAGACAGTACATTAACAAAAACTTTTTTTGCTTTCCCAAGAATGAAAACGCACAAGTTTCAAGAGGGATAGTGATTAGTCACTGGAACCAGAGACACAGCATGATGCGCCAGCGCACTCTGGAGAGGAATGCCCAAATGAGATAAGGTGTTAGTATCCCGAGAAGAACGGAAAGTCAGAAATACTGGGGGGATTCAGGCAGGATCCGGCGGGCGAGGCACGGCACGGCACGGCGCGAGGTGCAGGGGCGAGGGGCGCCCGCCCTCGCGAGTGGCCGGTGCCCCGCAGCGCGCCCCACGGCCTCGCTGCAGGCCCGCGACACCAGGCGCCCCCCGCCGCCCCCACCCAGGGAGCTCCCACAGCCCCACACACCAAAGAAGTACTCGTGAGTCACCATACGTTCCTGGATTTCCAATTGCCTCTCTTTAATTTGAAGGGGATAGAGCTAAACTGGCAATATTTGAGCTATTATGTGCAAAGTTTAGATTTCTTTTTGAAATTGCATCATAGGTGAAAACATTTCTAGGGTACCATGCTAAACTTCCTCAGGGGTAAGTAAAGCCAGAAACAACTCAGCTGGGTGTTGATTAAGTTTTTAACCTCTTTAGAGGCACTACGCTTAAAAAGCCCCCACAGACACGGGAAGACGAGGGACATTTATTTCTTAGTTCCCCCGCCCAGGAGCGGCGGCAGGAGCTGGTGGCCACCTGAGGCACTGGGCCGGGAGCCACAGGGCCTGAGGAGAGCGGGTCATACAAAGAAACGCAAACTGTCGCAGGAATGGTACGGATAGCAGGAACTGCCAGATAGCAGGGACTACCAGGCGCCTGCAAGAGGCGACTATCTAGGCAAAACAGGTCCTGTGGTTCGCCTGCTCAGCATACCAAGCCAAGGGTGAAGGTACACAGCAAAGAAGACTACGAGCCTTCATCCAGAAGACCCCCACAGACGACCACCAGATGACAGCGTGCAGGCACCAGGAGGAGGAGACATGATAATGAGTTCCTAGAAATAATTGTAATAACCCAACCCATACTAACGAATATGCATGCCTTGTATAATAAATAGATGCTTGCTCTGTAATTCGGGGCGCAAGCTTCGTGGAGCGATCCCCTGGCGCCAGAATAAACATACCTGCTTTGTAACTCTCTCCGAGTGGCAGAGCCTGTTTCCGCGTGTGGCCGCCGAGGGCACCGCAGCCCGGGCACGGAGCGGGGCCGGGGGCGCCCAGCATGGCCCCCGGAGGCAGCTGCAGGAAGCCGAGGAGGAGGAGGAGGAGGAGGATACAGGTACAGAGCAGCTCATGTGGAAACAAGGAGCACCCAGGGCCGAGCTTGAATGGCAGGGGGCAGGCAGGGCACGGGCATGAGGCAGCACCCTGCAGATGTGTGAACGGCTATCAGAGGGCACCGGTGGGCCTTAACTGCCTGAGCAGGCTCACCTGAGCCGGCTCACCTGGGCCAGCTCACCTGGGCCCGCCGGCCGCCTGCCCCGGGCCGGAGCTGCGCCTGGGCGCAGGTGCTCCCCAGGTGTGCTGCGGGAGCGCCAGGCCTCCCGCCAACCCTGCGGCGGCGCGTGCCTCTGGGGACGTCAGAACGCATCGGGATGCAACGAATGCTTGTGTGGTTTAATGTAACATTTTAAATTTAGCTCTTCCTGTGTGAGTCAGGAAATAAAGCTTTTGTTGGATATCGTAGCATGCTAGTAACTTAGTGAAAGAAAGATGCACGCATATGCACGTGTGGAAAACCTTATCCAACTGCAACGGCTCTTGAACTGGGCCATGCGAAAATTTCTGGCTGGTTCTCAGAGACAGAAGGAAGCAGCAAAGATAATTTGAGAAACTGCCATACTAGGAAGCATCATAATTACCTTAATCAGCCCAGAGAGATACTAGGAATTTTAATTATTATTTAGTAAGATCATAAAATAGTTATTAGTATGTTATGGCAACAGTTTGAAAAAGTGTAACTGAAATTCTTTAAGTACTCAGGAGTTTTGCTTTCCTTTCCTAAGTCTTAATTATCTTTAAGTGAATCCCATAAGCATGATTCTGGGCACAAAGATAGCATGGATAATAATGAATTGCTGTCTTAATATACCTGAAATCTACAAAAAGCATCTGTTTTGGAAGTGTTCCTAACTTAATATGATGCATAGTTACTCAGGAAAGGTTGATTGTAGATAGTTTCTAATATTCCCAGTTACCCAGTGAAATCTTTGCGAACCCACTGGAGTTTTGTATTTGTCTACAATGGGAAATGGATTTCACTGTTAGTATTGCAACTAATTCTGAAATTATGAGCAGTGGCAATGTGGTTAGGCACCTAAAAAAGCACCTAGAACCTGTATCTCATCTTCAGAGCTATTGTTTCACTTGGGCATTGCACATAAACAAGGTAAGAAAAATATTTATTTGGTAATAAGAAGTGACAGAATATTATGTATCTTTTAAATAAACTGATACACTGGTTTCAAGTAGGTTAATTAATTATAACACTAATTTTGTCCAACAGGGAATGTATCTGAAATGTTACAAGAACTTTCAGCATTGAGGTTTGGGAGGTTTCTAAGTAGCCTTACTGTCAGGAGGCAAGAGGGGAATAGTACTATTTTCCCTAAAATGCTTGTCAGCTTTCCATTGCCATCAAAGGAACTTCTTTCAGAAGTTTACTGAGCTAGTATTGCAGACACTTGACTTATCCAATTTCCCATTAAAAGCAGAGAGCTTCACAGATAAGCTTAACTGTTGAAACACCCAATATTTGCCCAACTCTAAGTACTGTTAAATATAGACATCATATGCTAAGTGTCTGTTTGACCTGCACTTCAAAATCTTTTGAAATTTGCCAGCGTTCCCCTCCTCACCTCATGTCATCCCTTTCTACATGAATAACGTAAATGTTTCCTATTTCAATGTGTTTTAATAGCATATTAAAAACCTTCTATAAAAAGAAATAATTGAGGTTCCATTCTTGAACATAAATGAGATGGATGGAAATTGGATGAGCAATTATTTCTGACATTAACAGATCTGCATTATATTCACTGGGGGGGGGTTATATGATTTTTATAATGTTATATCAAATTATTCAGCAAAATTCCAGATTTAACTGAGTTGTAATCGAAGTATAGCTATAGAACTGCTACATCTCGCCTATGGGGAATGTATTGCACTCCAGCTTAAATTCTTATTCCTATATGAAACTGTAATACATCAAAGAAATAGAAGTATCAGTGCAGTTTTCTTTTTCCTTTTACCCTCCCTAAATCATATCATGTAGTATTTGTGAAAATCCTGATTTGACAGTCCTACAGTGTGATGCTTCCAAGCAACCACAAAACTATTACAAGAAGAAAGCAACAGAGTAACACCCCCATAACAGTGTGCTTTAAGAGAGTCTTGAATAGATGAATATGCTGTTCCCTGAGTGAAGGAGATTAAAGAAAAAACCCAAGAGCTAACAAAGCTGATAGAAACTTGGAATTTTTCTTCTGTGGACAATTCTAAATTAGAAGAAAGGAAAATTATTCTGCTTCGGAATGTAAAGTAGATGTGTCCTAGTTTTGCCTGCACAACAAATTCTAACATCCTTTCAGGATGGCTGAGTTGCTCTGCAACATGCAGACTTAGTAAGACAAATTTAAGACACATCCCTGCAGTCTGTGTTTTCTATCAATTAGCTTGCTCTAGGCAGTTCTGTAATTTCTGGCCTGCTGTTAGAGGAAATCCCCATTTAGGGTGATGGCTGTTCTGTAACTTAACGGTCACATACATCCTCTAAGGAAGCTACTGTGTACAGTACGGGACACCGCAATGAGCACCAAATGCCTGTTCTAAGGGTACCAGTATCTCCAGTTTTATTGCTGTCCCATATCCAAACCTCTTTGAGACCTGGCCAATGTCATCTCCCTGTTATATTTATTACTCTCAAGTGCAGACTGGAACAAGGATCTTGTGAGGAAGAGTAGAGATTATAACACATTTAAATTGCACAGATTTTAAAGAAAGCCCAACAAAATAAAAATGCAAACTTTTTTACAAAAAAAAAAATTCAATTTCTTATACTCAGCTCCACATTATGCCTGTTCTGAAGACAGAAAAAATAGAGGGTAACTAACAGAAATATTTTTTTCAAAAAAAAAGTGAAAACTTTCAATACTGGTAAGCCCAACTTTTTCTCTTACAGTGGTCAATATCTTTGGAAAGATTTGTAAGCAGGCAAAAAAACCTCTGCAGTGACATGTTAGAAACACCCTGTGTATCAAAAGAAGGAACTTTCAGAATCATTATTAAATTCCAGTACCAGAACCTGAAATACATACTTTAAAATAACACTAAAACACTAAAACTAAAAGGTTGTTTATCCTACCAACCGCCTGAGAAAATCTGTTCTGTTTCGCAGAATGTAGGCCACAATTTTCAGTTCTGTTTTAAAGTCTTTATTTAAGACTATAACTGTTTATAAGGTCTGCTTTATCAGTATGTCTTATAAACAAAAGGACAAACAATAGCAGATGGTATACAATACTTTAGAGGAAAAACAAAGAGGCTGCTAAGCCTCTCAAAATGGGGCAAAAATTGATTTCAGATACTTTCAAGGAAGAAGTATATTCATGCTTTTATAACTTGTGTGGGCTTTGCTCCATATATTCATTGTGCTACTACCCTCTTCGAAATGTATATCAAAGTCAGCTGGTGAGTGCCAGTATACTCAGAGGTTTTTATGTCTTTTTTTCTCCCTTATGCTTTAGCTTGTTTCCTTCCTTCCTTTTCATCTTCTGTCACACTACCTGCCTTCTAAACACTTGGACTGACAGTTTATCATTATCTCTGTTTATCTGTTCAAACTAACTGGCATTCAAATAGCTGTGAATAAAGGAATCTACGTATGTTATCAATGTCTGTCCAGCTAATTGCTGTGCACATCAAGTTGCACACGCAACCATAACCTCTGAAATTACATTTTTTTAGAATGAACAACTTACCTTCTGTACTCCTATCAATAAAGAAAGTATTACATATGGTTCAGATATGCTGTTAAAAACTGTGGGAGGCACTCAGTCCAATGCTGCTTTTATCACTTGTCACTCTGAAATTATAATAGTAGCAAGAAAGTAAAAAGCTCTTTCATCTTCCTGGAGAGCTAAAATAGCATTTCAATGCTACTTTTGGATCACTCAGATGAAACTTTCCAGGTCTCTCCAGCCTTGCTGTGAAACAGATTTCCTGTACAACGTAAGAACATAATACTTTCCATTACTTGAGATGTACGATCAGAAATGAAAATCATTCTCCTAGATATTCTGCCAGGAACTCTTGAGACCCAATAGCTAAAGGAAGGTAAGACAGATAGAAAGATATGAAAGATACTTTTTTTTACCATGTAAAGATAAGCTATTATATAGAAAATGGTGACGTTGCAAGAGGTTTGTTTGATATGGTCTCAAAGTCAAGTATTTTCCATGGCCTTTTTACAATATTTGAATAAAATTCATACAAGTTGGAAGAGTAAAAGAGGTATGACTTATGTTACAGTATCAAAAGAGAAGTATTCTTTGATAACCTATACTTACATTATACAAACTGTGCTTGAGATGGTGAGAAGGTTCAGAGGTAAACTAAAAGACTACACTAGTAGCAAAATACCTTAGAGAGAAAATTAACAAGTGACTGGATTGCAAAGTAACATTTCCCAAATACTGTTTTGTGAGATGTTCAGGTACTGAAAAATTCCAGATTCTATGTTATGTTTTGCATTTGAATGACAAGATTTTACTCAGTGAATGGAGAGACTTGTCTGACGTGGTAAATTTTCTGGTGCTAGCTCATTAGAAAGGTTTCTTCAGTTTAAAATAGTAAGACCTCATTGAACTGTTCCTGCATAACCTCTCCTAATCCACTGGTCACTGCTGAAAGAAGATGGGTAAAAAGTCATCTCTACAGAAAAGGGAAAACTGTAACTGATCGGAATTACATTTGCTTACATTGCTGAATCTGAGTACCTACTGAATCAGACAAGAAATTAAGTCTCCACTAAATAGAGACGGCAGAAAGATGCCAGCTGAAACAGTGAGAAAGAAAAAAAGAAAAAAAAGGATGAGGAAAATACCAAGTTGTCAGCCACGCAGGCCTGATTTTACACTACATATCTGTGGAAATGCATTCAGAAGGTAGAACCATAAAAACTAAGGGAAAGATAATGATACCCAGAAAAATTCAAAGATACTAAGATAGCCAAGAAGGGGCAGGCACAGACATTCTTCATCTGACAGGTGTTCAGATGACGCAGAACCTAGAATATCTGCGGCTAAGCTACAGTCATAAGAAGTGTTATCCCTAGATGCCAAAGTGAAATCTAGCAGGGAGCAAAAGCAGAGGTAATCAAGGTTCAAGCATACTTTCTTTTCCACTTCTCTCAGAAACACCGCAGGACCATATTTTAAACTGTACCTCTTGTACTTGTGCTTTACCATGGTATGCATTTTGCCCAAGTGAAATGCCCTTCTTCCTAGATTAATATTTTTTTCCTTATCATTCTCCGCAATGACAATCTATGTCATAGTCATCTTGTAAATAATCTTTAATACTTTGCATCATTTTAAAACTCAAGTATAAAACACCTGCCTAAATTAACTTCTAAAGTCATCTTTTAGAGCAGTCTGGATTTGGCTGCAGATTTGTAGTCCTCTCTTCTATGTCCTTTTTCCAAATGTGCCTTGATTATTAATCAGTGTGACATTGTCTTTGTGACTGAATTCTTGCTTTTTTCCAATAACTGACATTCTCTCATCTCAGTCATTTTTATTTCCTTTCAAGATCTCTCATTGACAACATGTCATTGTGTTCATTTATTTACTTAATTGGCATTCACATAACTCTGAATTACATGATCTATTAATGTTATTGATTTTTGCTAGGCTGCATGCTATATCTGTTGTAAACACTGATTTGAATACCTGGACACAACCTTGAAAAGTTTCACTTTATAGACTGAACCACCAACTCCCTCCTGCATTTTCTTCCCACTAATTACAAGATTTACATTTCAGTTTAATAAAAAGGAAACTATGTCACAAAACAAAGACCTTTACTCTTCTAATCATAGTGTTAGCATTCTGGTACCTATCATCATAGACACATAGACTGGTTTGAGTTGGAAGGGACCTTAAAGATCATCTAGTTCCAAACCCTCTGCCATGGGCCAGGACACCTTCCACTAGACCAGGTTGCTCAAAGCCCCATCTAACCTGGCCTTGATATGTATAAGATATGTATAAATATATAAAAAATATATAACACATGTATAAATATAATAATAAACATATAAAAGCCACTTATAAATACATATAAATATATATGTTTTATAAATATTATAGATGTACTAATACATATCTTTTATGGACATTCTGTTAAATGTTATTTTATTGCTTTTTTGCACACCTTTTTATTATTTTTCTACTCTGACTCACATCAAATAGTACCTCACTCCTTGAAAAAAAGCCAGTGAACTGGCCATTCATCAGTCTTTTATGAATCCACAATCATCAATATAACAGGAAAACTATATGGTATGAGAAGGCAAGTGACTCTTTTTTCCTCTCCAGGTCTGACCAAATGTAAATCGATATTTTTTCATCAACTCCATCTCCATATAAAAATTATATATAGCTACTACAGGTTCATGAGAGATCAGGAAACCCACAGCATGTTATCAGCTAATAGCGAAGGGTAATCCTTACTCTGCAAACTGATATAAACAACAAGTTTATGCTCTTATACAACAGAAGCGTTTTTCTACATCTGTCAAGGTAAATAAGTGTGTTACTTTTAACTAATTTTTAATTAATTATCTTAAATCAGGGTAGAATCATGAACTAAGTTAGAATCACTGTTCAATGTGCAAACTGAAGGGACCAGGGAAGTAGCGGTGCCATCACTGATGTACTTTGACCAAGAAAGTTTACCAGATCCTAACAAACTTCTTTATCCTGATAGCTCACATTTATGAAAAGTTGCATATTACATTAAAACTCATAGCACA
>VZTV01024878.1:0-12952 GCA_013400875.1 Anhinga rufa | reverse complement strand
GGTCTCTGGGGGGCCGCATAGGCCCGGGCCAGAGAGAGCAAGGGGGAAGGGGCCGGAGCTCGGCGGGCTGCGCTCTCTCCGCCGCTCGCCCCCTCACTCCATCCCGGCCAGCGCCGCCGTCGCCACCGCCGAGTCACGGCGCGGCGCGAGGGCTGCCGGGAGCTGTNCGCCTCGGGGCTCTCCGGGGCTCCTCAGGGCTCCCCGGGGCTCCTCAGGGCTCCTCAGGCGGGCGTCCCGCGGCCGCTGGCGGCTAACGGGCGGCTAACGGGCGGCTGGGAGCCCTACCCAGGAGGAGCGCCGGGAAGCGGGCTGAGCGGGACGCGGAGGAGAGCTGCCTCCCTGCCCGCCACGTCCCGCCAGAGCCCTCAGGCGCGCCCCGGACAGGGCCAAAGGGACCCAGAGCCCGTAGCAACGCACTAGGAGCTGATAACCCGGCGCAGAGGAGGGCCGGAGTGTCCGTCCCGGAAAGCCCTGTGAGGGGGTGAGCCATCCCCCCGGGGACAGCGCCCGGCGCGGCTGGACCCAGGCTGCGTCCGTCGCCTGGGGACTGCAGAGCTATGCCAGGACGTTTTGCGCTGTCACAGAAACCAAAGCTGCCGGAGAGGCGGTAAAGGATGGCTAGAAAGCATGACAAGCCCAAGTAAGGGCGTAAAGGTGACTGGAGACTTCTCAGCCAGGAGTGAAGGAGAGATGAAATGCGGTCGGCCGAAAGCAAAGCTTAACGTTGACTCAAAAGTTGCAGTCAGACAGATTTTGAGACGTGCCTTGTTGGAGTTGGCAAACAGGATCAAACAGGTACCCAACAATTTTATTAAACGTGTTTACAGGCAGCTTTCAGGAAGTTTGGGGCAATTTCTAGCGCAATTCAGCAGTTTCTACCTTGTTGGAGGTGATCTGCAGTGAGGAATTAAAAAGTCGGAAATTTGGCTTGAAAAGACCTCTAAACTGCAGATCGCTGTGGAAGCCAACCGCTTGGCTGAGTCAGCTAGAAAGATGGGAGAGAGAGAGAATATATACCATACTTTTCTATCCCAGTTGCTCCCCAGAGAGGCAGAGTAGGAGAAATCACACCATCCTCATTCAAGTAATAAATACAAAATATGGTAAACATTTATGCAAAAAGTCCTGGAAGATTTATTCACAGTTATAGTAAGTCAAAGAAATGTTTGGGTAGATGAGAAGGAGTGTTTCTAGTACTAATTTGAGTACTTGAGATGAAGTGCCTCCACCACAGGCTTCCACCCACACCCTCTGCCACAGGAGCCGTATGCAAGCTCGGCCTCAGCGTTCAGTCCCGGCTTGAGCTGTGGTGTAGATACAGCTGTACCCAGTCCTGATCCTGAATTATTGTTTGGATTTCCTGGGTCGACCCTAGACCTGTTGCCTTGTTTTTGTCTGATGGCCGTGGGACTGTCGTGAGGAGCTGCTGCTGCCCGCGCCCCTGCTCTGCTCGCCCAGCTCACGGCTGCGGGGCTGTGCCTGGCCGCTCGGGCATGCGTTGTGGTCACCCTCAGCTCCTGACTAGCCTTCTTTAGGGTGCAGGTGGCCTTTGCTGCTCCCTGACATGCGTTATATAAAGGTGATCTATTATCGGCGTTCCCTGTCTCATACAGAAATACCCATATCGATATAAAGTAGCTTTTAAACCAAAATTACTGTGTTCAGACCAGGGATACTCTTCACCTTTAAATAAACCAGTACATTAAAGGTTATATATATAACTGTCAAATGAAGGTAAGTTTACAGAAATGTTAAAAATAGTTACAAAAGCAAAAAAACCCCACGGACAGTAATAAGGAAAAAAATAAAGGAGCTGGTAAATACGATGCTGGTGGAGTGTAAAATAACTCAATAATACGGAAAAAAAAAAACCAAAACCCAAACATTTTAAGAGCAGCTTACACAGTTTCCTAAATTTTGTCACCGTTTTTGGAAAATGAATTGGCATTAAACTTAAGAGGTAGAGCTAGAGACTTAGAGTTTTAGCTTTGCTCCGTTCCATTCACTGTGCGTTTTAAAGATTTGGTAAACTTATTAATATGAACAGATCTAGTAGATATTTAATGAGGACAGTGTTGTATGCACAAGCAGTAGACTGGTTTACATTTGATAGTTTTTAGACCAGACATACTAAGGAATAAAATGCTAGGTGATTCAAATGAGCAATTTAAATCTTCTCACAGAGGAAATGAATTATTAGGAAGTATGCATTCACCCCAGTGTGAAGAAAACAAGGCATAAAAATTGGATTTCAAGAACTAGACTGAGAGGACTGGATAGCTGAGTTGGTGGACGAACTGATAGTGGCTGATGACTAACAAACACCAAGAAAAATGGCTTGCAGAATTAGTGTTTGGTAATTACCTTTAAATATGTCTCAGTGAAATATCTATTTTATAGGTGACTGATTTGTAATTAGCGTATTTTCCTACCCCTAGGGGAAGAAATTATAATGGGAAACCCACATTGATACCTGTTCACCAACAGTTTCTCAACCTGGATGATGTGCTAAAAATTTGAGGGGGGGGCGGGGGGGGGAATATTACAGTTATATAGGTTTTGTGATAAGCATGAGAGAATCAATCTGAAAAACAGTATGTTAGTGTATCTAAAGAAGAGGATGACCTACCTCAATCTCACAGTTAATAAAGAGGAGTTTAATTAATAAAAATACATGAGAATGTGTATGGAAAACTGTAAGATTCTGTCCTTGCTACAGAAGACACACTAACAGGTCTGACAACATGAACACTGCAAATTCAGTCTGTGGAAGCTCAAGTTTAAAAGACTGCCTAATAAAACAAGTGTGAGCTTGTAAATCTAGTAATGCTAAGACAGAGGAAACCAGAAAGGTGAGGAGAGGATGAGTGACCAGAATTTCTTCCAGTTAAAGGATAAAACAGACACTCGATATGGAATTAGTATGGTACGCTCTAACTCTATTTTGTTTATGTGAAGCAAACAAAGTCAGGTATATCCCAGAATCTGGTGCATGGATACAGAACATGGCTTGTACCCTCCAAATGGCGATAATAAAACAGAAGAATTCATTCAAAATTTCAACTAACTGGAGACTGGATATTTAGATATTTGTTCAAATTGTGAAAACTCTGTTTTCTGTGAGAAAGTGCTAAAAGACACTGGGAAAGCAAAAATGTTAGATGTGATGTACATGTTCCTGCTCAAGGGCAGGGAGTTTTTCTCTCTATCTGGCTAATATTAATTTGTGTTCCACGCTGTAGAGCTTTTTTTTACCTGCTTTATCTGGTGCATTTGTGTAAACAAGCTGCTCGTTAGGTAACCCAACTTACATTTTCTGCAATTCTGTTGATGGTACTAATGTCTGTGGCTGGCCCAATGGTTTGGTGGTGATTGTGTAACAGTTACGGGGCAGCAGAAACAGTGAAGCCCCTAAGGAGAGAGAAGGGTTTAACCACACAAGGGCTACAGCAATGCCTGCTGGCCTATCCATAGAGCAATGTTTTTGAATCTCTCAGAATAGATGAGCTGATTAACTGTGAATCACCCTCCCAGAAGAGATGAAGCATTAACAGCAAACAAAAGGGAGGCAGAAGGGAAACTTCAGGCAGAAGAAAATAATCCAGGAATTAAAAGATTGGTCAAAGCCTTAGGATACTTCCAGATTGACCAGAAAGTCTTAGCTCAATACCTCAGAAATAGAGGTCTTACACCGTGCACTCTAGGATGAATTCGGGTGAACGTGACTGAACCTATATTTTAATATGTAATGAACCCACAACAACAAATGTACATGAAAACACAGTTAACTGTTTCTTCTCAGTCAGTGACAACCCTTCTGAAGTGTGCTGTAATCTGAATTTACTTGGGAAATTCTCTCTGCTGCATCTCAGCCAACGGGAATGGCAAGAAACAAAATGCTGACTTTATAGATCAATAGTTAAGCTTCATCTAAAAGGTTATGCCTTGAAACAGAATACACTGCTACCTGAATAATAGTGATTATAATGTTCATGTATGTTTTTCCAAATTTCTCAGTGAGTGAAGATTAGGAAAATCTCTGCCAATGTTTATAAAATGATAGAAAGCTTATTAAAGATATTTTTTAGGTGTGAAGCACAAGTTATTTTATCAACCTCAAGCCTGTAATTCTTGTCATTATCAAACAATATGATGCCTCATGAGTTATGGATCAGGTCATTGGCCCATCTTAGGTACAGACAGCCTCCAGAAGTGTTCACATATGTTGCTTTAGAAAAAAGCCTGTTCTTAATGCTCCCAAACTGTGATTCATCAGGCATTGTTAGGATATCTGGTCAGCCTTTGGAGACATGAGTTTATGCCCTGAAACAACAGAGATGTTTAAATCAGCATATGTACCTACTTGGATGGATAGAAATGGGTTACATCTACTTGTTTTCCGTTACAAGTTAAAAAGCAATAATATGTAATTGGAGAGAGTGCAACTGGTCTTTGGAAAATACAGAAGAAAAGATAAAAACTGACCAAAAAAAAAAGACAAAAAACAGTCATGAGAATGTAAGCAATGAGCTAAATCAAAAGCATTCTGTGTCCAAAACTCGACACTGTTGGATGTTTAAGGAAGAGTGTAAGGCCATGGAAACATGTAGAATCCTCTCCCAGCCTCCAATAAATTAATGTGTTTTCTCAGCCACAGGTGCTGCTTCTATATCACAGCTTTCATGGACTTCTCTTCCATTAATCTGTTCAGTTCCTTTTAAAACTATGTACAATTCAGAATCCACTGCCTTCTATGGCATGGGGTTTCCATGGCTTAATCACATGGCAGGTGAAAAAAACCCTCCTTTTGTTTGTGTTGAACCTGCCACAGTAATTTCATTTGACTCCTCACCAAATATTGTATTCGAAGTGTCAGGGAAGGGCTGTTTCTTATTTACCTTCTTTATGTCTTCCATGATCTCATAAACCTTATGGTTTTATGGTCAAAATAAGAAATACAGCTGTATCTCAAGTTTTCTTCTAAAATAAAAAAGGCTTTTTCTTTCCATTTCTGCATAGCCGTGTGGCAACATTATGCGTACTATCTATATAGTACATAAAAAGCTAAGTAAGCAGTAAAATACCCTTCCTTTTAAGTGTTTGAAGTACCATACACTGAATGACCTTTTCATTCTCCATTCACAAAGAAATAAGAAATAACTATTCTTATTTCTGAAACCTGTGATTATACCAATAGCTATAACTCAGGCCCATGAAATCCTTTAATATAAAGAGCCATGCTGGAGACTCATTCCCCTAAAGAAAAGAGCCCAGGATGATTGACCTGAAATGACCTCCTCATTTTTTAGTGAAAGGAGATCTAAATATGGCAAACATTTCCTTGTGCTACTGTCTCTCAACAGACTACATTTTCCCCCATCAGGATCTCTTATGATTAACAAAAATTGGTTACTTAATGTTATGGGGAAGCTAGCAAAATGTCTACCAGAACTATCTGTCCTTTGCCTTTAACTGTGCTGTGATTTTTCTGTCAGAAAATCTGGGGTTTTTTTCTCTTCAATTATTTCCATTGTTTGCATCACTTACAATAATGATCACATTTTCTGTTTTGGAGTCTTTAAGCTGGCTTTTATTTTGTTGACCTAGAGAATTAAAGATTCACAAGTCTGCCACCATAAAAATGGTGTTAAAATGACCAAAAATTATTATTTTAAAAGAAACAGAAAATCCAATACTTTTTTGTTTGTTTGTTTTTAATTTACCTTTTTTCCTCTTTTTTGAGAGGGAACTCTTCTAAGCATCCAAGCTAATATCAGAGGGTGATTACTAAAAAAAAGTTCCTCTACTCTGTAGACTTAATTTTGGCGTACTGAAAAAATCAGTACTCCCTCTCACATCCCTCAATACCTGTAACTAGTGATACAGCTGAGGTCATAGAATTTTCGATCTGATTAGCCTGTCTATCTCTTTCGAAAGCAGAGTATAGGTAACAAAGGGATGGTTCAACCTGAAGCCAAGCTGTGAGGAACTGCGGGAGCCAGGAAGCACTGGGCTCTCTGACAAACTTTGGCTTTGTGGGAGATGATGTGGTGCTTCAGTTCATTGCCGTGGAATTCTTTGGGATTCTGTGCATTGCAAAAATTACCACTTATATCTGTGAATGAGCAGAAGCCCCCTTATCCTAGGGACTGCAGACCAGTGTTCGTGTGCTGATCTCGAGGTCTGTCTGCCACAGTTGCTGAAGTCTGTTGTTTAAGTCATACGTCCAAAGATCAGGCATACTTATGCTTCACAGTAAAGCTTATTGTCAGTGCGTTATTCTCCTGCTCAGGGTATCCAATGTCGATTGAATTAAAGTGCACTTCAGGCTCTACAATTTGTCATTTGAAGTTCTCTTGTGGAGTGGTAGAGATATCATCAGTAGGAGCTGGATTTTAACAGCTATGAAATTCACTGTCTGAATTATGAAAATTATTGTGGATCTTACACTTTCAGAACTAAATGAGTAAAACTCCTCTCTTCAGTTTTTTTTTTCTTTGGGTAAGTTCTTACCCTAAAAAGCCTGAACTTTTCTTGTTATATACATTTTTAAAAGCCTACAGACATAAATCTTATGTGAGGGGTCTGTCAAAGTATTTGAACAAGAGAGGAGATGCCAAGTCAGCATTAAGAAGTTGCTGCTTAGAAATGTATTATGGTAAGAGAGTCAGCACCCCGCGTTGGTTGTTACACACACGTTGCAGTGGACACCATTTTTATGCTGTCTCCTGTCAGCATCTTATCCTCATTCACTTTTATTCTCACCTGTTCGATCTGTGTGCCTGTGCCATGTAACACAGCTCTTTTCTCATCTGAGAAACTCTTTCCGTTATAAATTTCTTAGACTTTTACCTTTACCTTCATCTCAAAGCACTCTCCAGCCAAGAACAGCAGTTTTTGTCATAAAGACCAATATTTCTGTATCAACTTCAGCATGGCAACTTCAAGTTTTCTTCATAAAGAGACAATTACCTATCAAAGTAAAATTAAATTGGAACTGTATATGGCAATGCTTTTTCATAAGTGTATTTTTAAATTGAAGTAATTTTCTTTATTGATAATTTATCTGACATTTTCAAAGTTTACACTCCCAAGTTTTTAAGCTTTCTATAGGTTGTCAAGTTCTTTTCTTACAGACAATTATTATACTATATCTGAAAATGTTTCTTACCTTCCATTGTAGCAGAAACATATCCCTATTTATAGAGACGGACATTTTTCTTATGAGGTTTGCATGTCTCCAAGTAGCAACATCCATCATTATTCGAGTAAGACTGCTGGAAAAGAACAGATTCTTGTGAAGAAGCGATCACTATCAATACCCAAAACCACAAATATGAATATTGGTAACAACTAATGACTGCTTCTACACATCCTTGGAAACAACCTGCAACTGGCCTTAAGGAATCGTAGTTTGGTACCATGTTTTTTCCGTAAATCATAGGTGATTTTCAGGTGTCAGAATCTTCCATATGCCGTATTCTTCACAGGTCAACTTTAATTTGCTGAAGACGATTCACATTTTCTAAGTTTGAAGTCAGAAGTGTCCTCTAGAGCTTTCCATATGAATTGCAAAACTGAGCGACTAGAACACCCACGCATCAAGGCAGACCGTGAACAGACACGCGTGTACCTTCCCAAAGATACCAGGAGACCAACGAAAGAAAAACGTCACAGGAGAAGGGGAGGAAAGCTATAACGAATAACGATCATGCTTTTAAGCATTATACAAAAGCGCAATTCCGAGGGTTAAATACATAACACAGATAAGCCCAGCACTGCCGACAGAGGAAGGGCCGGGGACAGCCCTGCCTCGGCCTTCGCGGGTCGCACCCCATGCCTCTTGCCATGGGCAGCTTTGCTCCCATTGGTCGGGCCGCAGCAGGGGAGCCAATGAGCGCGGGGCTCCAGGCCCAGCCGTGCTGCCATTGGCTGCCCAGAACCACCCCGCCCCTGCGGCCAGCAGAGCCGCCAGTGGGCCTGAGCGCCTCCGGGTGTGGGAGCCCTTCGACCAGCGAGGGGTTGTAAAATGCCCATCGCAAATGCACGCCTCTGGGAAGGTAGCACGTAATACTGCGTCAAACAGTAGAAACAATCCAACCGCCTGAGAAACACCAACTGCCCTCTCCTCTCCAAGGGTCGTCTGAGGTTCTGCAGCGTTGGTCCTGGCTGGTTTTCAGTACAGTTCCAACTGGATGAGATTGGCTTTGCAGTGTTTATCCTTCCTGCCGTCTACCAGAGTTGACAGAACTCCTGTATTTTTGTTACCCGATAATGTCTTACGCATATTTCAGTCTCCAAAGTTTCGCCCGAGCAGCTCTAAAATAACAGTAGGTTACCTACTTAGTGGTTTGCTTCACTCTGTGGCTTACACGTCCCTCCTTGCATCCAGCAAAAACCCTCTTGCGATGGCTTCTCAGAATGGCACTGCCTTCAGAGTGAAAACACACTGCCTAGCTGGTTCTTGCTCTGAAGCTGTTGAAGACACTATTTCATCTGCCAATAATAAAGAAGCAACTGACCTAAGTTACTCTTCTCTATTCACCTTGCTGTGATGGCAGAGTGCTGACTCTACCATTATTGCTCTATAAAGCGAAGTCAGATTTATGAGGCAAAATCTATGATGGTGTGATTCCAGCTAGACAAAAAAAAGCCCAGTATGAAAATAGTTATTCATATCTGCGATAGCCTTTGTCACAGAAAAGATAACCCTCCTGTGCTGAAAGGAATAAGATCACTGATGTAAATCAGACTGCTACATTCAATTCCCTCTAAGTTGCTAATGAGCCTGGAAGAACAAGGAAACTTAGGAGAAATCCAGAACAGCAAGACATAAGTTGTTGGAGCAGAGGGAAGTACTTACTTCATATGATACTAAACTCTTGTATAGTAGACTGCCCAGCTTAAGCTGGTGCACTCAGCATGAAAGAAAGAGAAGAAAAAAGAAAGAGGCAAAAAAAGAAGGAAGGAAGGAGTGAACGAATGAATAAACTAAGGGGGAACAAATGAATTTGTAAAATACAGCGTTTCTAACTTGATAATATTTATTATTTAAAACATGATTTTCTGTTTTGTTGCACTCATTCTAGAAATAAAAAAAATAAAATCTTGGTATGAAGTACTGGTGTAAGCTCTATGACTTCCCTCAGATTTTCCTGTCTCACAGAGTTGATGGGATCCTAATTTTTTTTTCAGGTTGTCCATCTTGAGTTTTCTGTAGTAATTACTACAACTTTTTTATATAAAAATAAAACATGTTTTGAGCCAGGCTTCAAATATAATCACTACAGTCACCATAAACCAAAAGACCACTAGCAGTGTCAGCTTCACTGCCCTTCTAAGGGGGAATCTGTTTATCCTTTCTGCCATAGTATGGGGTAACATGATAACTATTGATGGCCCACTACTTATTAAGGTGTCATCAGACAACATGTTGTCATAAGCTATTATTTTTAAATTGTTATTAAGAAAACATCAAATAGCACTTCTGTGATGTAAGCTGGTTGTTTTAACAATGGGAAAGTGTCTGTTTATATCAAAATTGAACTACATAATGTTAAAATCAAGATTTAATTCATATTGCTATGTGAAAAATTGATCAACTATTCAGATTACTGCCATCTTCAACAGCGTAACGGTGATTAAATAGTATGGGCCTGAGTCGTGTGTAATTTATACTCATTTTACATTAGTGTAATTCCATAGGATTGCTGAGGCATGCCATTCTAACTTGCCTTTCTGGCAACGGCTAGTGCTAGACAGCCAGTAGCTGTTCTGAACTTGCATACATAAAAAGGAGTTGATGGGCCACAAATTTCTTTTTCTGATTTTCCTGCACTGCTGTTCTGAAGACATCGGCAATGTTACCCCTGGTTGACCCAATTGTAAGTAAGTTCCAGATCTGTCCATTCTTGTTTGTACTCCCCTTTTGTCTGAGAAGTTCAGATAAGATGTGCCTCATGCCCAATACCTGGTTGGGGAAGAAGCCTACTCATTTTATTAATAATTTAGCGGTTCCTGGCTAACCCAGGGCTTGTCTGCTTATTGTCATTGGTTAGTGTCTGTTTACTTAATTGTTTAAAACTCGTAGCGTTGTTCTTGACAGACTGCAGGTTCACAATACAGGAGAGCCTTCTTCCCAAACTGTAGGTATTACTTAAGAAAAATAAGGGTGCTAGTTTAATTCTAGATGTTACTTTGATTAGTTCCCTCATGCTAATGATTCCATTCCATATTGGGGAAAAAAACCAAACCAAACAAAACAAGAGAGTGCACTTCTCTAAACATCGTTACTCATTTTATACGTCATAAAAAATCAATTTTATTTATGTAATTACTGCAACTATACAACATCATGATGTAATGAGGTAATACCATGAGCTGCGAAATACTGACCTCTTCCGTATTTAATGGAGGAACTTGAAATAGTAAACTGCAGCAGACAGTATTGCGAGCCAGCAAATATGTTCCCTTTCTCTAAAATGGGGGTAACGTCCTGCTGGAAATGTTCTTATGAATCTAGTTCTGACTCTTTTGTGGTATTATTTAAAATTATATGGTGAGGATATCAGTACGGTCCTATACTTCTGCCTCTAATTGGAGCCATAATTAATTGCTTTGATTTGTTCTAGTCTTACAGTTAATGAAGAGTAGGTGGCATTTCACCAGTGTTAGAGTAATGCTCTTGGTCCTTGTTATTAATTCCCCTGTAAGTACGTGCCGCCTTCTAGACTTTCCAGTTAGTTTTGCTAGGACATTAAAAAAAGTTCTGATACATATGTTAGTTGTTTTAATCTTAGAGCTATAAAGAACTATGTCAAGAAAAGCCTCTCTTAAGTAATACACAGGAGTTCGTTTATAAAGTAAGTAAAGTTGAACCACTAAGTAATAGTGACCACAATATAATTAACTTCAACATCCTCAGGGGAGAGATTGTACAAAAAATGAGGAAGCTAGTTAAAAAGACCCTAAAGTCAAAAGTGAGGAAATTAAAATCCTTAGACTCAGCATGGAGGCTACTTGAGCAACCATAACAGTGTAACAGAAGGCATGCATAATCCTAAACAAAAAAGGAAGCTGACAAGCAAAAATGAGTGGTAGGGCTACAGGAAGGTTCAAGAAGTTAGTATAGTCAAACATGTATTTTTCTGAAGGTACAGTTTTAACTTGTGAAGTCAGTAGGGATAAAATACAGTGGCTAAGATACACAGTGGAGATTAGAAGGATGACAGAGGATTTGAGGAGCAGATAGCCTGACATGAAAACAAGACTTTTCCAAGTATTAAGAAGCAGCAAGCCTGCAAGAGATTTTGTAAGTCCAGTGGGCTATTTGGTAGAAGAGTAAGAAAGCTAATGAGAAGACAGGGACACTGAAATGAAGGTGAATGACTTTTTTGCATTAACATTTCTGCATAGAATTTTGGGAAAATAGATATACCAAATTTCATCCTGTTAGGTAATATGGAGGAGGTTTTGTCAAACACAGGAGTTAAAAGATGTTCTGGAACAAATTCACAAATTAAATAAAAAAGGCTCCTAGGACTGGAGAGTAAATCAATACATTCTAAGGGGATTTAAGAAGGAAATTTCTGAACTACTGACAAGAATATGCAATCTGATTACAATCAGTATGTATACTAAAGTAGGGAGTGCTTGTCCTCTAAAAGGTATGAAGGGTAGTTCCAGAAATGTCAACACAGAGATACATACACGTCAGAATAAGAAACAGTAAAAATAAAGTTGCACATCACTAAGGTTAGGATGATATGATCAGAAACCAGAAACCTACCCTTCTGAAGGAACACGCCCCCAAGAATAGTGGCTTCCAACATATCTACAAAGCTCCTTGAATGTTTTTTAAAAAACCTGTCTCACAGTAAGCAAGTAGTAGAATAAAAAATAAGTTATATGAACAAGGAGTTAAATATCACAAGAACTTCAATATAGAAATTCAGGCAAGTCCCAGAAAAGAATACTTCCCCTGAGTTTGCAGTAGTCAGCCAAACTGCATTAAATTTAAAAATAGCCACAAACATTACATTAAATGTGATGATTTTTTAAATGTACAGTTTATTCTCTAATATTGGACTCGGTTCCCACCCTCCCAGAGTAACAAAGATGCAACGGGTATAAATATTCTCACACATATTCCAGAGATACAACCAGTCAAGCTATTAAACACATAATTCCAGTGGAGAGATATGTACGGTTTAGATTCATTCACAGAAAAAACTTTGCAAGCAGATAACGGTGGAGCTGTGTGACCTAATACAGAAACCGACACTACAAAGCAGCTGCTTCTCTTCCTAATGCCAAAGCAATGGGTTGCCCAGTCCAAATGGAAACAAGTAACTGAGAATTGTTTCCAGTTCTTTTTTAGTAACATTTATAATAGCCCATGAATTCTCTGCCACAGATATCATGAGCTCCAAGAGTTCATAAAAATTTTAAAAATAACTAAGCATTTATATTCATAATTAGAATATATCTGAGTATATTACTTGGTGGGAACAATTTAAGGGATGTGTACGCTAGCGGTGTATAGGATTGAACTCACCTGACGTCAGGTGTGCAGTTATAAGGAGCCAGAGCAGGCGAGGCTGGTTGGCTAGACTTGCTGTTATTAGGAGAAAGAAACAGACAGCTGTACCTGGCCTGCCATCCCACCCTAACATGCATGGGATTAATCCCTCACTGAAAGTGCCGGTTTCTCTCCATTGGACTGAGAGCTTAGATGACTTGGTTTAATTTTAGGATACCAACTACCACACGGGTGAGGAGAAATGAGCCACATCCCAACTACCTGGAGTTAAGATGTGTTCTCCCTGGAGAACGTTCTGGGGATTCTGATAGGACTCATCATTTCTGGGGAGACGCCACTGGATTAGATGGCCTACTGATAGAGTGTGGCATTTTCTGTGTTCCTGTGTTGCTATAGAAGACACTGTTTTTC
>VZTV01024877.1:0-23232 GCA_013400875.1 Anhinga rufa | reverse complement strand
AAGGTGGTCCAGTCAATATGAACTTGGTCCTAGTTGTCATCTCAAGATTGTGGATGTGCTGGTTTAGATACACTCTGTGTGGCTGTGCAGCAGTGAAGCAAGAGTTCAGAGAAGGCAAGGATATGGAAGTCCTGACAGCTTTGGGGATCACTAACAAAGTCCCAGTGTGGTGAAAATATTGCCCATTTTGTCTTCACACCATTTATACCTCTCTAATTTGGGGCTGAATCCATCAGACAGTTAGGAGAGATGTAAAATTGTCATGACAGTGGAACTGGGCTCAAATATGCAGTAACTATACTACAGGAGGAACAACACTCTGGAATTAATTAAACTTACTGACTTGAGTGACATTTTATAATGTATCCTTCTAATTACTCTGTATACAGCACACTGTGAATTTTTAAGAACTAGAAATTGAGTCTAAAATACCAAAACATGTATAGAGAAAAGGTTTGAGTGGTGTTTTTCATTCCTGAAATATGTAACCTCTGCGACTAATGGTTTTAGTATATTCTTCAGGCTTTGTTGCTAGTAATAAAAATGCTTAACTTTTAAAAGATTTAATTTTTTTTTTTAGTACATTAATGATACAGGTGGATAGCTGAGATACAGCCTATAGGTATTCATGCTTGGTTTTGTATAACATAAATGTATATGGATCCAATCTAGGAGTATGTATAAGAGAAACAAATTATATAAATACTAAATTTCAAATCAAAGGCCTTTCTTTTTGGTGCAATAAGTATCTTTCCACTATTGCCAGAAGGAATAGGTGTTAACTCCCAGCAATGCCAGTATTTTCCAAGATCATATGTCTAACAAAGGAAGAGAAAAGGTTTTTGGATATGAGTCCAAATTTATGTTTCATCTGCAGTAAATACTCTTAATAATGTGATTTTTTCTTTATGCTATGCTGTGAAGCTTGACTCCGGTTTGCAGTTTGAATCTCAACTCTCTCTATAACCATTGCAGTAGAAGTTGAAGGTGAAGAAATGATAATATGGTACTTGAAATAGAGTGGTTTTGCTAGCAGACCAATGAATGTTGTCTATTTATACAGGAATAGTGGTTAAATCTCTTCTGAGTTTACTCCATAGCTTGATGAAATAGTTTCTCGCTTGGGAAAGCAATGTGCCCATCTAATCTTAAGGCTGGTCAGTGAGGAGAAGATTTAACTTTCTCTAGTTTAGAGTAGCACTTTCGATATTGTCTCTCTGATTCAGTGACACAGTGTTAAATGGTATTAGGACCTAGATTCAATAAGTCGGAAAATAGGATGACATATAAACAAGTGAGGCAATTGCCTTGTACAGTAAGAAATACTGAAAATATTTCTTGTAATCTAACCATGGCTTGCATGACCTTGCTTTGACACCATGACTCAATGACACAATCTTATCCCCAGGAGAAGTGGATTTTTAAAGCCTATTATTAACTTCCTATGGGCCAAACAAACAACTGGAGAAGAAATGGGGTCATTTGTGGTTGTTTATTTCTTTCTCTTCCTGACACTTCTCTGCCTCTTGATTCTTCCTAGTGCCTGGAGCCTTGCAAAGAGTCCTGGGACCTGAAGAAAAATCATTGCCAAAGCTTCTGTGAGGTACGTCAGCCCAAGGGCACTCTTTCTCACTTAGTTTTAGCTGTCTCTTTTCTTTAAATTATTAGCTTCAAGGAGACAGCTAACAAACATGGGATTTTTACAGCATTTGCCTTCATTTGAATGGATACATGTATAACAATTTCGGCATATTGAGTTTAAAAGAAAAGTGTTTTTTTTTTTCTGGCCAAATGATTTTACTCATCTTGAAGTCTTAAGACTTGATCCAGCCACACTTGCATAGCTTCTCTCAGAAGGTGCTGTTAAATCCCTCTTGAAAGATACCGTTTCTACCACATGCCCTTCTATTTTTTCTGGCCATGTATAAGAAAGATTATCTTTATTTAAAATATAAATGTCATTGTGTGAAAATCCTTGTGTAGGGTAGCTAGAAAAGGTGACTTTCCTGTATGTGAAAATCAATCTGATTTCTAAAAGAATACCTCTTCAGGAGTAACTGGACTCCTAGTTCAGAAGACTACTATCAAAATACATAATTAGTCAGGAGCAAGTGTTTGGAAAACTGTTTCTGAATCATGTATCAGAATAACCTTGTGAATAAGCAAACCTAGATCAGTTAAACTAGTACAAAAAAGGACATGGCTTTATTGGATTTAAAACATGGCTCTGCTGAGTTGGTGGAATTCAGCTGTTATAGTTCTTAATTTTTTTTTAGTACAAAATGGAAATATCATCTCAATAGAAAACTGTTTTATTATAATTAAATCAATACAAAGATACAACTTTATTCATCTATGAAAGTGTATGTTTATGAAGATTTTCAGATTTTTCTATAAAAAAATAGAAGTGACCTTAATTGATATGTTGATCTCCCTGATATACAGATTGAACTCCTTCCTCATCATCACTGTGAGCACTCTTTTTCTGGTACAAGAACATGTCTTATGATTAGATGATTTTAAGCATCGTGAAAATGATTAGGAAAAGCTGTAAATTCAACTAAAGAAATTTAGATCCAACTATGTGAATACAGGTTACTGGATTACTGATCTGTGTAGTTACATTAGAAGACAAAGTAATTTCTCATGAAAACCAATCCTTGTAAGAGTTCTTTAACCCAGATTAATTGCTGCTTCCTCATATACAAAACTCTAGGGTAGTATAATAAAGCAGTTTTAGTGGATCTAATTGAAGTCATTCTCATGTATCACTTCTCACTCAGGCTCTATGTTTCCAGATATGGGCAAAAATACGTATAAAATTGGTTTAAAAGGAAAACATTTGTAGAACACTGTTCTATTGTAGTTAGAAACACTGAGCATCCCTCTTTGATTAGTATTTTGTGGTTAAAGCTAAATTTAGAACTTCAAAGGTCCGTAATGAAGAGCAGCACATTTAGCAGCTAACTGAAAAATGAGCTGTGAAATAGGGTGAGGAAGAGAAGCCTTGAGGACATATTATGCCTCAGGGAGCTATAAAGTTTTTAATTAAGTAGCTGCAAATTTGTGATGTTTTAGGATTTAAAATTAGCTACACACACACACATATACAACCGCTCTCTCAGACTCATGTATACTGCATAGGCATTGTTTGATTGAATTAAACGAGGCTGTTTTCCTTCGAGTGTTTTAAATCTTTTTCCATTTTGTAAAAAATATGGAAGCAACAATTCAGTTTTGTGTTTCTCAAGGTCCCTGCTTGGTATAATACTTCTTATGTACTGAATGAGTGTACTAATGTTAAAGGAGCTGTATGTGTGAAGAAGAAAAGGAGACAGTTTACCTGACTCCTTTTTTTCCATAAATTCAGTTTCCTGCTGGTTTATATTCTTAACTGGCTAACCATGGGATCAGGTGCATTCCAATGGGGGGAACAGCAGGAGTGTGTGTCCAAGGGTCACTGGGGTCAGTAGGAGATATAAGAACTGCTCATTTTGGCAGCCTTTAGGCTGGTTAAGCTGTAACACAGAAATGCATCCTTAAAGACTGGTTGAAAAAAAATTCTGGACTGTTCTGTAGGACGAGATGGGAGAGGTAATGTAGTGGTACATTCTTGGACCACAGTGACTTTGGAGAATAAACTGACACATAGTCTGTGAAACACCTGGGCCTCCATGATAGTGAAGTCTTTCTCATTTTGCCAGAAATATGAGAGCAGTAAAAATAAGAAAGTAAAACACTAGAATATGGAAGGGAGTTGCAGAAGTTACATGAATAGTTAGATGGAGAGTGGGTTATAATTCTTGTGTAGGTTTAGGAATCTGTAAATTAGGTCTGTCAGAGTGGAAGGTTTCTGGTTGCTCTGAGATAGAAAGGGAGGCCCAGTATGTAACTGGACCACTACCCAGTGGATAACCCCAGTTACATGGGTTGCCCATCTACAGTTCCACCAATCATTTTAATCACTTCGAGGGAATCACTTTAGCTGTTTTTGCACCAAACTAAATAAAGCACCAGATAAAAGAGGAGATGAAATCACCATGTCACACACATTGTTCTCCTCAGGGTGCTAGATGCTCTTTTTAATACAGTTTAAAGTGAAACTTGCAAACCTCGGTGTAGTACACATGCTATAAAATGTCTATGTGTTGAAGCAACCTCTCATATATTTAGGACTTGACTTTCTCAAAGAAGTAGCATTTACTTTGATCTTTAATCAAGATATTTAAGGCTTATTTTAATCTGTATTTTCTGCTGATCATTTTATCAGAAATTTAGTTCCAGTTCCATGAAGAGTTATACAATTACTAATATGCTGGCAAGAACATAAAGATGCTGCAAAATCTTCTCTTAGCCAACTCAGTTCAAACAGTATAATGAAACAAGATTTCACTTATTTATCTAGAGGGGTATTACATCAGATATTGTGGGTAAAGTGTTATGAAATACAAAGGGAGGAATGTGGGGTAGTCAAAAAAAAAACTGCCTGACCATTGCTTCCCCTTTGTTTTGGGAATGTTTTTAATCTGTCATTGAGCAACTTTGTAGCCAGTGAATGTGAGGAAAACAAGGGAAAGCTGGCAGATATAAACAACTTTTATTCCATTAAAGATGGTGGTCTTTCTTGAGGGAATTCATTATTCTGTACTTGGAATGCTTTTTTAGAAGTGGCTTGAATATATAAATATTCAGGGATAGTCTTGCAAAAGCTGAAAATCTGAATTTTCCTTTAGGAGGTCTTGGAAAACGTACAACATTTTTTCTTTTTTTTTTTTTTCTCCCTTTTGAAAACTTCATACAATTCTTTTGTTTTCCCTTTAGCCTCTTTTCCCCAAGAAGAATTATGAATGCCTAACTAGCTGTGAATTCCTTAAGTACATCCTCTCTGTGAAGCAAGGGGACTGCCCAGCACCTGAGAAGGCCAGTGGTTTTGCAGCTGCCTGTGTTGAAAGCTGTGAAGCTGATAGTGAATGTTCTGGAGTGAAGAAATGCTGTTCCAATGGATGCGGTCATACGTGCCAAGTTCCAAAAAATCTGTACAAAGGTAGAAATTATTAATATATACTCATACTGGGCTAATAACTTCAGGCCATAATAAAATCTCCTAGAAAACCAGGACTTTCATTTCACAGGAGTTTATATGGATGGAAAGAAAAAGGAGCGATGCCTGTAGAGATGTGGCTGGACACTGAAAGAGTGGAAAGCCAGAGAAAAATGTTGCTCAAGTTTCTCATTTTTTTCCCCTTGTGAAGCCCATGTCTGGAAATCTGTGAAAAAGAAATTTTGTGAAAAAAGTTTTTCCTTGACATCTGTTGGCAAGAACACACAGACTAAGAAATTATTTGCTTAGACAAACTCCAGATTTTAATTTGTTGGAATTAAAAAAATATTTATACATGGAAATATTCTGAAAATACGCTCCTAATGCAGAACAATGAGATTTATGAAAGGCATTTTCTTGTTCCACAGAGTTAGAATATTTTGTTAGAGATCCATTCTCCTTACTTTGCTGATAAAAAATAAATATTAATCAGTTATTCTTCTGATAGCATGGACTCTCTATGGATAGTCTAATCAGCAGAACTATGAACTAAGCTCCAGGCTTATGTCTGAATCTGGACTTATTTCCCTCTGTAGATGGAAAAATGGTAAAATATGTGAAGGAGGTGGTGATTTTATTTTTAAGTTCATTTCTTTAACTGATGAATCTTTTGATGAATCTTTTTTAATGTCCCTAGTAATGAAAATATATGTGGGAAATAATATGCTTTGACTTTTGGATCATATCTTTGAGTGTACAGGATGGGCCACCAGGAAGCACTGTCTTATTTACTTACAGAAGTGGAGAAAATTTGATCTAGAAGCCATAGAGGTTGGGAAAGCATAAAACTGATGAAGATAGTACTAAAAGTATTTTGAACAGGAGGCAATATTGTAATCCGGATTTCCAGTGCAGAAGGGAAATTCTCTTGCTTCCAAGATACTTCAGAGCAGCCCCTTTAAAACTATAAGGAATTAATACACTATTTTATACAGAAAATTAAAATTATTAAAATGGATCATTTAGTTAGTTCTTTTGTCTTCTTGAGGCAAACAACCAGAGTGTTAAACTGGCATTTGTATTGTATATATAATGATTTACATGATCAGGCTCCATACCACAACTACAAAGCATTCCAGTAAATGCAACAGCAGGAAAAGGTAAAAACAAAACAAAAAAGCAAGCAAACAAACAAATGAAATAAGGCTACATGCTTTTGGAGAGGACACAGAATATGACAGGTTATGATAGATTGTCTAACTGTGCACTGGAAAGTCTACTGCTGTTCAGCCTAATTATATAGGAACAGAGCTAACCTTCTCTAACATCACCTATCTGCAGGAGGTGCTTGCTTTAAGAGCATATATGTCTTGCAGAGGAAGGGCAAGCCCAATACTGTACTGCCTTCTCAGCTGATATATTCAGCTAATTAGCCTCTTCAACCTATCTTTCTGCAACAAAGGACAAATAGAAGCGTAACACGCTTCCTATTCATTTCCTCCAGCGGTAAATGACCTTCCTGACACTAAGGAAGAGCAAACTCTGCAAGCATGACCAAGATCTAGTGAATAAGTTTAGTACTTATCATTTTGACAGCAATCACAGCTAGAAAATTAACTCAGAGTGAATCTAAGAGTCTACAGAAGTTAGAATCATAGAATAGTTCTGGTTGGAAGGTCATCTAGTTCACCCCCCTGCAATGAGCAGGGACATCTTGAACAAGATCAGATTGCTCAGAGCCCCATCCAACTTGACCTTGAATGTTTCCAGGGATGGAAACATTCTTATATGTAGTCTGAATCTACCCTCTTTTAGTTTAAAACCATTAGCCCTTGTCCTATTGCAACAGGCCCTACTAAAAAGTCTGTCTCCATCTTTCTTATAAGCCCCCTTTAAGTACTGAAAGGCCTCAATAAGGTCTCCCCGCAGCCTTCTCTTCTCCAGGCTGAACAACCCCAACTCTCTCAGCCTGTCCTCACAGGAGAGGTGCTCCAGCCCCTGATCATCTTTGTAGCCCTCCTCTGGACCCACTCCAGCAGGTCCATGTTCGTTCTGTTTTGGGGGCTCCAGAGCTCGACGCAGCACTCCAGGTGGGGTCCCACCAGAGCAGAGTAGAGGGGGCAGAATCACCTNATCCTGGGCTGCATCAAAAGCAGCGTGGCCAGCAGGATGAAGGACATGATTCTGCCCCCTCTACTCTGCTCTGGTGAGACCCCACCTGGAGTGCTGCGTCCAGCTCTGGAGCCCCCAACACAGAAAGGACATGGACCTGTTGGAGTGAGTCCAGAAGATTGCCATGGAAATGATCAGAGGGCTGGAACACCTCTCCTGTGAAGACAGGCTGAGAGAGTTGGGGTTGTTCAGCCTGGAGAAGAGAAGGCTGCGGGGAGACCTTATTGTGGCCTTTCAGTACTTAAAGGGGAACTATAGGAAGGATGGGGACGATCTCTTTAGCAAGGCCTGTTGTGACAGGACAAGGGGTAATGGTTTTAAACTAAAGGAGGGTAGGTTTAGACTGGAAATAAGGAAGAAATTTTTTACAATGAGGGTGGTGAGACACTGGCACAGGTTTCCCAGAGAGGTGATATATGCCCCATCCCTAGAAACATTCAAAGTGAGGTTGGACGGGGCTCTGAGCAACCTGATCTAGTTGAAGATGTCCCTGCTTGTTGCAGGGGTGTTGGACTAGATGACCTCTAAGGGTCCCTTCCAACCTAAACCATTCTATGATTCTATGATTCTGTGATACAACAGACCAAACTACAGATCTGGGCAAGGTAAATTGTGAAGAGAAGATTATCACATTTAAAGGATATGATGATATGACAATATCATAATAAGATAGCTGGAGCCAGATTGTCATCCTTAGTTGAAAGGCTATTTTAATGCTTAAAGAAAAACAGTTTTCTATTAAAAAAAAAAGGGTACAGTTTTAAAGGTGCCCATCCCTGAGCGTTTGAACAAATGTGTTTACAATTGTACTGGTGGCATTAATGTACCATTTACCATCCAAAACCTTTCCATGGAAACTCTTTGAATTCCTGGGGAACCAACTTTTGAGGTACAGATTCTTATGATGGACCAGTGTACATTTATTTTTCATGGCACAGATATGCATGTGCCACCGAAAGACACCTTTAGAAACACTTTTCCTGGGCTCTGGTATAGGACACATACAGCAGTCAGTGATTTGATTTCTTCAGCTAAGCACTGAAGACTTCAGAGGACTAATTTGTTCCAGGATGATGAAAGGGCTGACCATTTACATACTAAAAAACACTTTGAAAAGTGATTGGATCTACACATCTGGATATGAAATTGATCGTGCTGGTTCTACAAAAGTATTTTAAAATGAACTTGTGCTGTGCTCTTGTTGTTTGTGCTGCTGCGCTCCATCTGCACGCAATTACGTAACAGCGGAGAGGCTGAGATACTTGCAATCAAGTGAATCCAACTGCCCCTAATGCAAAGCAGATGGAAGTTTTCTTAACATGCAAAGTGTAGGATTATTGTACATCATAATTAAAGAAGGATTCTCAAATGTGGAAATCTGAACTGGCATGTTCTGTGACGTTCATTATATTAGACTAAGACTGCTGGCTGTTGAAGGATATCTAGGGTTTAAACTGCTGTGATAATCAGATTTAAGTTACTGGATTTTCCTCAGGTTGATTTTTGGTTTCTTCAAGAGCTACAATATCAATTTTTGTTTCCTTATAGCTAATTGTATAATCAGATTTAGGAGAAGACCTCCTAAAATATAGAAGTGGTTTGTTCACCTAAGGAAATTTTGGTACTCGGTCTTCTGTAGCAGACTGAGTAGGAGACAATTTATTGAACCAACACGTACAGCTGGACTTATGTGGACACACACTGAAAGGACAAAATAACTAAAGTGCATATGATAACTTGCTAAGAAGGTTTATATGTCAGCATAGAAATCTTATTTCTGACATATCCTGAAGTGACAAAACGCTACGCACTCAGATATATGAGTTTCTAAAGTCTGTCTAAAGAAATGTATATAACACTTGATTTGTTGACTTAAGATACCAAATTTGAAGAGTTGTTTTGTCCTTCAAGCTACTGCAGATGTTTTCAAAAAGGTGATGTTACTAGCCATAGAAACATCAGAAATAACTGTCCTTCAGTGTCACTGTGTAAAGAGAAATTACTGTAAAATTTTAGAAAGACATCTTTGTCTCTGAAATGTAACAGTTGGACAGTATACATTAGATATATATATTCCAAGATGCCTTGCAGTTACCTTTCCTAGGTGTTTAGGGAAGAGTGGAGAGTTACATATCATACAATACAGCTACATGTGAGTCAATAAGATCATGCTGCCATGGAGAAGGCAAACAGCTTTCTTAAGTATATCAGACTAATGTAAGATGTGTGAAAATCCTGTTTCTCTAGTCTACACTGGTAAGAGCTTAGACACAGCCTAGTTTTAGGCTTGACTCTGGAGAAGTGCTGTGGGCCAACAGCAGAGTTTCCAGAGACAACTGCAAGAATGATCAGAAGTCTAGGAACCATTTAAAAGGAAAATGGAGTGCACTGTGCACTCCATGGAGTCCACTGTGCACATTCAGATGGGAATTCCAAAGTCTCTGAAAGCCATGAATCTCTTGAAAAATGTAGAATTAGATACCAAAATCCACCATTTAAAAGGAAAACGGAGTGCACTGTGGTTATTAGACTGAAGGAGAAAACATTCAGAGCCATGATAACAGTCTTGTGGTACGTAAAAGGCTCCTCCATAGATGAAAGAATCTGTTATCCACAATCCATGAACATCATGGACAAGTACTGAGTTTATGATACAGAGGAGGAGTCTAAATAAGGTAATGAGAAAGCTTCCTAATGGTAAAGATAGAGAAGTAGTGGAACAGATTACTATGTAACGCTGTAGAAATTCTGTCATTAGATGGAATGTGTTTTCTGTGAGATCAGTTTTAGCTTACGACTTTCCGATCCTTTAGTTTTTAATTGAAATAAATTATTTTGAAATTTTTTTAAAAACAAGTTTTACTGTTAGCAGAGATAGGTCAGTTATGAGCACTTCTGAAACTCCTGTACTCATCAACCTGTCCATTCCACTCTTTTTTCCTTCTGTCTGACCAAAAATCTCATATTTTTAACTATTTTTTATACAGCTTCATCTACATATGATTTAACCGCATCTTGTAAATTACTCACATATTTTTGTCTGCATGTTCCTATTACAGGCGTTCCACTGAAACCCCGGAAAGAATTAAAATTCATAGAACTTCAGTCTGGAGAGCTGGAGGTGAAGTGGTCTTCAAAATTCAATATTTCCATTGAGCCTGTGATCTATGTGGTTCAGAGGAGGTGGAATCAAGGAATCCATCCAAGTGAGGATGATGCTACTAACTGGCAAACTGTGGCACAGGTCAGTCCTTTGTAAAACAATATTGATCCCTAGCTTCCAGACCGTGATCTAAAGGTCCTCTTCAGATTGGAGAAGAGTTGGATCACTTAGAGGTGGGGAGGCTAATGCAGAGGGGTCCTTTTATAGGGTCTCTCTCCAGGTCACAACAGAGCTGCAAACAGAATCCAAATCTCCAAGTCCTTACTCCACTGCTCAGTGAAGTAGTTTTTTCTAGTTTTACTCAGGAGAAATGAACTTCAGTAATTTAACTTCCAGTTTTTCAGTTATAGAAACATCAAATGCTTTTGGTGTGTATTGAAAATGACTTCATAAAAAGTGTGTGAATGTATCAGTAAAGAAGTAAATAGTGGTTTCCTTGTCCCCAAAAGAAAAAATACTCAGAGGTTTATGTTTTCAAAATGAGTTTATTTTGTGGGTTTGCTCTCTATAGATAAAAATCTATAGAACTAGCTGGAGGCTTGATTTTCATAAGGCCAGTGAGTGGCACTTTCCTGTAAGCACATACTTATGATCTATTCAGATGGGAATTCCAACGTCTCTGAAAGCCATGAATCTCTTGAAAAATGTAGAATTAGATACCAAAATCCACTGAAGAACGCATGTAAGAGACATAGTCCTTTTGAGTTCAGTGGGACTCGGTGCACAGTCTCCAAGGCATGGCTTGGGTCTTATACATTATAAGCTAAGAGATGCAATTGTTGGAAATTTTGATTTTTTAAAATAGAACAAAGAGTGAAAAAAAGACTAAAACCTTTATTCTTCATAAAGATGTTTTTTTTCAGCTGTTACCCTCCCAATTCAGAAAAGACTATGATGTCATGCTCTTATCACTCAGTGCAATCCAGACTGAAAATGTAAGATTCATGAGCAAATGTTTCTTACTGAGAAGCAGCCAACAGAGCATAAATTTTCGCTTAGTTCTTTCCCAGTTTCAGTCTGTTTTTTAACATGCTGACAGTCCACCTGGATGGCAGAGTTCCAATCATTTATCTTAACTGCTTCACCCTCATCCCTGCTGACAAGAAAAGTAAAATGCTGATTTTGAAAAGACCTGTGAAATGTCATTATAGCTAGGGAAAAAAGCAGAGAGGGAATAAATAGAACCATCCACAAAATAAAGTAAGGGGTTTAAATTCTGTGACAATCTGTGTTCATTCTCAATTCAAATTGTGCAGGAAAAAGCTATCTTAAAATAACGTCAAGCTTGTGAGACTGAACACTCAGAAGTGAAGTTCTTAGCTTCAATGTGGTGCTATAGGGGACTGTCACTGTGTTAGAGCCTTGCTCAGAAAAAATCACCTGCAGCAGAGCCTGGCATGAATCTCTGCTTGTGCAAGCCCAAGGGAACATGCACACCTCCAAACCTGATAAAGTTGTGGTGACTTATTTATTGTCTCTCAGCTGAGGTGCAGGTCTTCAGTCTGCATTCTCACTATTCAGCAAACAACCTTCTGCCTTTGCTACTAGGAAAAAATCATGTAGCAAAAATGAGCCAGATCTGAATTACTCCTTACTGTTATTGTGCCATGTATATGTGCTAGACTGTAGAAGCCCAGCTTTTCTGGCTGGTGGATCCAGAATGCAAAGGTAGCACACTGCTGTGCTTTTTCTCATCCCAGAAACAGACCTCATGCACATTTCTGGAAGCATGTACTATATATTCTCCATAGTAGTGGATGTACAGCAGAGAGTGTTTCAGAAATGTATTCCTGTGCAAGAGTGATAAGAATCCTGACAGCTGCCTTTCCTGGGGATGTGTTACATGTGGGCAGAAGGGGCTGAGTTAATCTCTGTGGCAGGAGAAGCCTCCTCCAACTGACATCTTTTTGAGAACTTCACTGTCCCTTCTGCATTGCAAGAGACGCGTGTTTGTGCAATGGACCCCACTGGGGATGTCAGTTCAGAACAAGCTTCAGGATGCCTGACTAGCTTTGTGAACTGTGTATACCTTATGGGACATACAGGCTGGGCACCCTTGAGGGGTGCTAGTAATCAGAATTTCTATCTCTATAGAGTAATGCACCTCCATGGTGTTTGTAGTTTTAGACATCCCACCAGGCAGTCCAATTTGTAAAGTATCGCTGCATGCAATAGAATTTATTTTGCAATATCAGCAAGAAGGATGGATATCCAGTTTGACTAAAGTGACTGTGTGCACACCCTCCAGGCTTTTCTTGCCCATATAACTGAGATTTTTTTTTCTTGTATGATTTCAAAACACTGGGCTATGAGACCTTAATTATAGGCAAAGGCTGCGAAGACCTCGGCCATTTGGCTGAGAACTCCTGGGGCATCTCAGTCCAGGGGAGACAATGCTGACTATTTCATTACTCTGCAACTTAAGCTGGGGAGTATGTAAAAAGCAGTCAAAGATCAAAAAGACTGTGGGTGAGGATCTGAATTTCTCTATGCCCATATGTACTGTAATTATGCAAAGTTACTGTTTGCATCTTCTAATAAGAAATTTCATAATATTTTATCAGAGTTCCTCATCCACTATGCTATTTTTATTATCTTTCCAAGAACAAAGGGGGTTATAATTTTCAATAACTTTATTATAAGGTGTTTAATTTAAAAAAAACCTTGCTGTTTTCTATTACCTTTACATGAGCTAATTTGCAAGTAATTTCTCATGTCTCACATAAATTTGTACTTGATGTTGAAAAAATAATTTTGAAAAAGTTTGTTTCCTCTGTCTTGTATTGTGGCATCAGGTCTTCTTTGATGTTTTGTTTTTAAGGAAGAAGGCTCAATCTATTAATACGTTATTTATTTAACTCTCCAAGTATATAAAAAAGCAAACACATTGAAAACAATTCTAGTTATTTTTCACTTCAGGAAGAAGGGTTTTTGTTAACTGTAGGTTTTTACTGCATATTTTTGGGAAAACTTTACATTATTAACCATTTGACTAATTTCCATTGGTTAATATAAAAACTGGGGTAACTAAGATACTAGTTAGCCTAGTTTGCTATGATGTACAGTGTCCTAAGTGGTTATGCCAAGTTTCTTACACTACTGTTTTTTAAGGTTTAACCAGCTGAGCTGGACCTGTGGCACATCCCTTGAGAATACTGTGTATCTTGTGAACATATTTATAATTCTGTTTGTTGCTAAAGCTTTCTAAAAATAATAGTAGTACTGTTTACATTGGAAACTTAGACAGTTAATCATATTAAGTTAATTAATGAAGTAAATTCAAATATGCCAGGTCAGTTATTTTCAGACAGAACACGTCTGTGTTGTGTGAATGGATGTCAAGTATGTGTGTGTGTACATATATGTGTATAAACACACATATATATGTATTCATATGGTCAGGCAATAATGAAGTTTGCTTATTAATTTATTCCTTTATTAAAATAAATAAGAAGCTGTATTTACTGCTAGCTTGATTGTGGAAAACCTTAATGCTTCGCCTTGGAATTGTCTAAACTCTGTGGACAACTAATCTTTTTTAAAACTTAAAGTTTCTGAAACACCTAAAGTTCTGCTTCTGAGGATCACAAAAAGTTTCTCAGCTCTTGACAGCAAGAAATCCCTGCTGGAGCTAACCACCAGTCCTGTACAGTAGAGGTTTATTTCTCCATCTCCCAGGAGAGGGCTTGCTTTGGTAAGCATTCTTAGAGAGTGCCCATTTTGTGTGCGATTGCAATCACTCGAAATAGGAGAGGTCTGCTGTCCTTTGATAAAGTAGTGGATGCAGCACTGTCAGATTTCTTCTGTATCAGAGGAAACATAAACTCAGCTCTTCTGATAACTTGGATGGTATCCCTTCACTCTCTGAACTGCAAATTCTTTTATCACTCTGCGTTGTTTCAAAAGAAGGTGTAGAGCTACGAACTCAGCAGGGTAAGGCTGTCCTCTCCTGTTTCCATTAAACCTTTGTACTACAGAAAGGAATCCAGGAGTGACAGTGTGAAAGAAAGGGAATGAACACAGTGAAACAGTCCATTGATTACTGTAATATCACTCAGCATACCATTTAGTGGGCTTACATTAATATAAGACAGATATTGAAAGGACTTTCAATATTATGATCTCAGCTCCAAACATACTTAAGTAGTGAGAACTAACTGGAGCAATTAAACAAAAAAAAAATCAATTTACCATTAAGATAGTGTAAGATACCTCAGTAGTATTTAGCTCTTTCTTGAAATATATTAAATCTATGTACAGGTTGCTTAGAGTTGCCAAAGTAGTTTATAATGCAGGAGTTACACCTCCTGCATGCTATTGAGTTTAACAGGAGCTTTGCCAGTAAAATGAATGATGAAAGTAACAGGCCCAAGGCAGGTTCATAAATTAAAATAATTTTGGTGATATCGATTGACAGATTATTTGATCTTACAGTATTTCATGGTTGCCATGGAAGACTGACACAACTGCAATCCTTTCTTTTAGTCATTCCTAGCAGAATAACTGAGCTGATGCAAATGACAAACAAGGTTCTTTAACTGAGGAATTTGGGGTCAAGTCTATTCAGATTATGCTTGCCTTGTAACTAAATTCAGCAAATCTGTTTTTTAAAAAAAACAGTGTTGTAACTAGTTAATTACAATTAGATATTGATCCTGACCTGATCTCAGTTGCAGCAGTAGCCTGAATATACCCTTGTTTTCTCTTCTGTTAATATAGTTTATTTTACTCTACTTCACTGTCATGTCTTATCTGTAAGTTCTTGAGTATGTGGGCCTGCATAGTGGAAAAAACTAGCACATTTGAGTGCTCCATAAAATGAAATAATAGTAAAAGTTGGTTTGGGTAGGCTCTTGCTTCTCTACGGGAACCCCTTGATTGGACGAGATAATTCACTCCATAGGTAACATAAAAGCTAGAAAAAGGAAAGCAGATGAGGCAGACAATGAAGGCATCGGGACTGTTACCCCTGCTTAAGATAAAATGACAAATACAGCAGTCTGAATGGAGAAGGACTCTGAGTAGCAGCGATATGTGAGGGTCTCAAAGTCTGCAACAGTTACCAGTCTGAGAGCAGTCTATAGTGCAATTCAGAAAGGCTCTCTTTCCTTTACATGCACACACAAATGAGATATCCATATCCCTAAATTTTGCTTGTCATCAAATGAAGAGATTAAGTGTAGGATAACACCTACAAATTTTATTGGTCAGGGCTCTAAAAATACTATTGCTGGAGAGCTGAAGCAACTTCCTCAAGTTCTAGCTATCTGAGTTAGGTCAGCAGCCTCTACTTTCTTACACAAATTGGAAAGAGCAAAAAGCAGAAATGATGCTGTGCCTTTTTTGGGAAGTGCTTGGCACAGCATCATTGCAAGTAACATTGAAACCTATACAGAGAAGGTGGATTTTTGAAGTTAGAGAAAACAGAGCTTGTGAAAATAAATCGATGTCACTACATTTTAAATGAGCTTGCATGTTTGGTCAGTAATGATAATCAGTAATGATTGTATTGTATATTTAGACATTGCAGGACATTTAGTTCAGGTTCATGAGTTATTTTGATTAAAGAATTAAATTAAAATGCAATAAACATGACATCCTAAAATAAATTGAAAACTGGATAATTGAGAGGTAATTGTGAAAGTAAAATCCACAACATGTAGATGAGTTTCTGATAAGTTCTACAAAAATGCTATGTCTTCTGTACTTGGCAGTGATTCAGGGGTTACCAGGAGGCTGTGTTCAGTTCTGGTGTTTGTACCTTAAGAAAAATAAGAAACAGTGCAGGAGATATCTCTTTAAAAGTTTAAAGGGAAAAAAAACAGAGGAAAGCAGGGTTCAGAATAAAAGCACGTAAAGCACCTCTTACTGAAAGAGTTTAGAGCGATCTATGTTTATTCCATATTTCAGTGGTTAAGGCACTCCCCATGGAAGGTGGAAATTGAACTCATGACACTGGCAGTCTCAGTGGGTGTTGGTGGTGAAAAGGTCATCTCCTATGACCTGAGAAAGGTCTGCAGGGAAGAGTTAAGGCTGTGAGTGTCTTTTTCACATAAATGCCAAAGATCTGAAGAAGGCTTACATTCATTACCTGAGGGGTTTGTGTTTCCTATGAACCAGAAATGGCGGCTTCTCACAGTGCTCATGAAGCCATTTTGGACCCCTAATTCTCTGAGAATTGAGAATTGAAGAAATGAGTCCTTGGACCTGGGGCAATGAGTTCCCTGAAACATCAACACCTGAACAACTAGGGCCTATATGCTGGTGAAGGTTGTGATAAGTGGAAAAGTAATTTTGTGAACTTAACACTTCAGCAGTTTTCTAAAGGTTACTCTTTTTTTCCAGAAGAGACCTGCAATGCACTGTAAAATTGGGTGGTTATATGATTTTTTTTTCACAGCTGTAAATGCTTTGCAGTGCAGAATGATGCTCAGAGTCAGGTGAGGTGGTTGCACACAGCCTGCTGATACTGGTGTGTATTAAAGAAGTGCATCCCCTACCCTTTAGCCTGACTAACCAGTGTTGCATGGGAGATGATAGCACAACTAGTCCCTTACTGCAGGGGGGTTGGACTAGATGGCCTCTAAAGGTCCCTTCCAACCTAAACCATTCTATGATTCTCTCCCACTAGACTACAGATGAGCGGGTTCGGCTGCCGGACATCCGAGCGAGCAGGTGGTACCAGTTCCGCGTGGCAGCTGTGAATGTGCATGGGACAAGAGGCTTCACGGCACCCAGCAAACACTTCCGATCCTCAAAAGGTTAGTTTTCGTTTATTATGTCTGGTGCTCGCCTTCTGCTCACTCACACATGGAACGCAACCTGATCTGCTGACTTTTGTGGCAGAAGGTTTTTAACAGACGGGGTTTTGGGTAGTTTTGCCACTGGCTTTAGAAATGGTGTGAGATGTGTTTGAAGTTGGCAAAGGAATTAAAGGTTAAAGATGTCATTATTCTTTTATCAGTGAGGGGTCTCAATGAGTAAACCTCCTTTTAAACATTTTCCGCACGGTTGGTATCAAACAACATGACCCTGACCATGAAACATGAAGGAACTGGGGTTTCAGTGTGTTATTCCGAGAGGTTTCTCTTATTTTTCTTTTTAGCTATGAGAAATATGTTGTTGCCATATATGTAGCAGAATATTGAAATATTTTGTTGCCTGTATCTAAATAATTGTAGCAGCATTGTTTTGATGGAACTTCAGGCTCTTTTAGTACGTTACCCCTTGCTAGCACTAATCATAAGAGCTTAAGAATAAAAAGGGTATAAATGCTAAGTAGCATGTTTCTGTTCATTAGAAAGGCATGCCAGACAATCCACAAAGTATTGTAGGAATTTTTGTTCCCATTTCTGGTTTTGCAAGGGTTTGGGTAATAAAATAAGTTCAAAAATTATTTCTGTACCAGTAAATGGTACTTGGGGGATGAGGGAGAGATGGAAACGGATCTCCCATCCTGTGAAGTTGTTGGCATTGTCCCTGGTGTTCCTTTGACCCACACGAAGCAGAGTCTTCCTGGATGACTCTCAGCATAGTATAGGAGTTAGCACAGGCCAGAAACTATTCCCAACAGACAGATGGTCTGGATGTGGTCACTCTCTCTTAAAGGCGGTCAATAATGTGGGCGTTGCCAGACCGTGCTAATTGTCTTTAAGTCCAAAGAATGAGATCCATTACTCTTCGCTCTACTAATACAGGTAATATCTAACAGAAGGACTTGTCTTTGTATTAGTAGTGACAGAATCTTTACACTGGTATAATGCATATTTTGAGGAATACATTTCCTCCTCTTTCTGCAGATAGAATTATCTTGCATTGCAAGCAGTTGCCATCTATGGGTTCCCATGCTAGTTTGACTATAGTCAGTCATAGAAAAAATCTTATTGCAGATGAAGCTATAGAGGCATGCAAATGCTTTTGCTGGTATGAATGGTTTAATTACTTACTGAATAAGTATACATTAGACTCAATAATTTTTTGGTGCTATAACCACATTGTGGTAGGGATAACTAGCATAGCTATCCCATTAGTGCTGTGACCACAAACCTTTTCAAGTATAAAAGAAGTATTATTTTAATAATTTATTATACTTAAGTAGCATATCTTTTCAGTCACATCAAAAATACAGTTCTTTCAAGCTGCGTTGAACTTACTGCAAGGACTCAGAAGCAGCAGTAGCTTTGTCTTTGCTTTTCTTCACGAGTGGCACTTCAGCAGATAGAGCACTGTTGCTGAATCTGGCACCAACTTTCTTTTAAATTCAGATCATTGTCAGTTGTTTTACTTAGTTTGTACAGATTTTCCAACTGTTCTGCTTGGAACCACTATAATTGCAAGTACATAAAGGTATATCATGGTATCGCTGAGGTTTTGGCTTGAGCATAACATTTTCAGGCAGGATTTGTATTACCTTCCAAAAAATTCATCTCCTACTGAGTGCGCTAGCCACAGGATTATGTTGTTCAAAATACCTGCATTGATAATGAATATAAGAACATCCATGGTAAGTCATACTGAAGGTCTCTTTAGCCCAGTATCTGAATCCAGCCAAAAGTGGGGTTTTGGATAACAGCACAAGAGCAGGATAAGCACATAGGGATATTTCTTCAGAATAGGCCCCCAGCTGGCAGTGATTTGTGTTTCAGGAGCTTGTGGTTTTGAAATGATTACATGTTAGATACCAGA
Organism: Anhinga rufa; assembly: GCA_013400875.1. Taxonomy (NCBI): domain Eukaryota; kingdom Metazoa; phylum Chordata; class Aves; order Suliformes; family Anhingidae; genus Anhinga; species Anhinga rufa. The sequence goes on along the minus strand of VZTV01024877.1, from coordinate 4,171 downwards.
GTCCTCTTTTTTTGTGGTCGTTGCAGCTACCCCTGAAGCACTTGCTCTCCTTGAGTGCTGCTCATGGCTGTCTGGTGGAGGTGGGGAGCACTTTTAGGACTTTGTGACAAGGTCAGCAAGAGCCAGTAGTACCTCTGCATATTCTTACCTAATAAACCAAAATAATGGGATCTTGATAATGGCAGAAAGTACGTAGCCAACATTGTTCAGAAGGCTTTTATGACCCTAAACCCAACAATTTTCAAATCTAAACTCCAGCCCTTGGCAGAGAATCATGAATTGTCAGACAAACAGCAAGGAGTTCAGTTAACTATCAGCTTCATAGCCAAAATCATCCTGCTCCAGCAGCTCATTTGACTATTTTAGAGGCTTTGGTATTGTCAGTGGTTATTATAAAGATAGCATGTTCACCAGATGAAATGGGTAGAAGCACTAGGTGACACAGGTGAAAACACTGCTAGGTGGTGATTGTTGGGAGTGATACTGGGATGCTTCAGTTGGTATCTCTTAGCCTCCTTGTCCCCGTGTAAGTGCTTATAGCAGTAACAGTTACAGTGTCATATAGACATTTAATTACTACTTTAGAGATCAGTGGGAAGTGGCGGCCCCTGCCTGGCAGAGAGGCAAGAAACTGCTGTTCAGATGTGTCTAGTTTTTTGAGTGTCAGCATCTACTAGCTCCTGCTGAGCTCCTACAGGCACATTTAACCTCCAGTTTGGAAAAGGAAAGCAGACTTTGGCACATCACCTTTGGAAGGATGCTGACTGTCTGTGCTACATTTGTGTGAAGTATGGACAGAAATTCACTTTAGTTCTTGTACTGTTTCAATTCACCCTGTTGTGCCAAGACCAAGAGAAGATTATTATCTTCATCAGACTTAAGAGAAATTTTCTTCAAAAAGAAACACTTTGATCAAGAAACATGACAGCAATTCCTAAGACAGTTCCTCGCACAAGATGCTGAACTTTTACCAGTTGCTCATAAGTTATAACGAATAGCAAATTATTTGGGTTTGTTTTTTCTTTGGAGGACAAACATGATATATAATCTGAATGTAGGGAGGAGTATGGCACCACAAAGTCTCTGTCACTAAATATTTTAAGCTGTTAAAAAGAACATTCAAAAACATTGGTGCTGTAACTACTTGGAGAGAGAGTTTCTGTCTGCTTACCACAATACTGTTTTATACTATTTTGTGTTTTTTGAAAATGCAAAAAATATGATCCCTAAGCAGACACAGTAAAGTTTTGTTTTATTCAAAATAATGTTAAGTGTTCTGAGGTAATGTAATTTCCATTAACTCGTCTATCACTAAATAAAGCTTCTTATTATCCAAATTAGTTTAATTTCCCAGTCACAAAAAAAGGAAAGAACAGGAAAACAAGAGTGTTTCATTAAGCATTCCAGCTTACCATTCTTCATCTAGTTGTGTTTTGAGGTTTTATCTACTACAGCTTTTCATGCTCTTATACTGTAAACATTTGAGGTGAAAGTTTATTAGCTGTTTTACACTGCCTCATGTGTTCATTTATGGCATTAATCTGTAAATAATAGATAATCAAAGTGACACAGCTGAGATAATTTATGAAATATTCAGAGCTTAAGTAGAGAGATTTTTTTAATGCTGTTTATTTCTTTTTTGTAAAGGAAATAAAGGATTTGCATGTGCTTGACTGGCACGGCCCATCACAGGGAATGAAGTGATGCTTCATTTTGCCAAAATGTGATTCCAAAATTACAAGAAACACAGATTAGACTATACCTCTCTGTTTGGAATGGAGTGGCTGCAAGATGAAGTGAATACTGCACCTAGGAGAGTGGGCTCTTTCGAGAAGTAGAAATCTGCACATGGATTTTCAGATTGATACTGTCAGCTAAAATTGATCAAAACTTTCTGTTAATTTGACAGTGGTTTCCACTTCACTTTTCAGGGTTTTTCAGTTGACTGTGCTTTCCTTTTCATCTTCAACTGAGTGGCAACAATTTGCAATAACAGCAATAAATAAAGCTAACAAATGCCTGGCAGAACATTTTTCATTCCCAAAGGTACAAACCTTTCTCCTCATATTTTGACTGGCTCTCTCCAAGCTGCTTCATTTTCTCTGGAAGCAGGAGAGGACTGTTCCTACAACCCATAAATGAGTCTCCTTGGATGAAAAGCTACCTGTGCTTTTCTTCTATTAAGCAGGCACCAAATAGCCTAACCCAACTGGTCAGAAGCTGCTCAGCGCTAGTGTTACAACTTCTAATTTATGGCAGTTGGGTAGGAGTTTTTAAGCTATTTTTTCTTAGCTTTTTATGATTTATGATGAGAATGAATTCTATTACTAAGAGACTGCAGTTAACTAGAGGGATCAGTGTTAGGTATTTCCATGTAATATATTATCCTGCTGGTCTGCAGTTAGGTACTGTGCCATTTTCTGAGACAAAAAGAGGCTATAGGATGAACACAATGAGCCCAAATCATCTGATCCTTCTACCACTGCTAAAGGTTTTTATCTTCAACATGAAGGCAGTTGCTAGCACACACAGGATAAATTGTCAAGCAAAAGGAAGCAGACAACATTGTTTTCACAGCACATAAGTACCATGCTGGATGTGATTTCATGCATACATTACTGAGTGTTAGTAAAACCAGAACAGACACCCACTCCCGGCAATAAAATTCTTTCCGTTGCTCCTTTGGGACCAATGATTTTTTTATACTGTTGCACAGCTGGTTTGTGTGTGCCATTTCCATTGGGCAAAGCCAGTCCCCTGCTTATTCCTTGGAATTGTTTAATGGTTGGAAATTTGTCTGTAGAGCAGCTTCAGGAGATTTTTAGAGTTGGAAGGTCTAATGTTTAAAAGATAGCAATGGAGATCCATTTTGTCAGAAAAAAAAGCTTGATAAAAAGGGGTTTAAATTAGAGTCAAACTTGCTATCACTTTTGCAGCTTAGAATAGGAATACCATCCGTTCCAATGTCATTATTTTCTTCCCTGACATATATTCCAAATCATTTACTGTTTTCGTTACAGCTGCCACATTTAAAGCCAAAGTGACTCTTGTGTATAGCTTACCCATACTGTTTCGTTAAGGTTGCAAAGTGCTTCCAGATCCTATTGATTGAAAGAATTTTGTAAAATATAAACTATCACTATGTTTACAAATATGAGTGTGGGAAGGCGTGCATTTTGAAATGGTGATGATGTGAGTTTTTTTGTTTGCTGGTTTGTTTTTTTTTGTTTTATTTGCAGCAAGGAATCCTCCCTTTTGGGGACTGGAGACAGACTTTTGCTTGTGATGGCTAAGTAGCCAGCAAGACAAGAATTTAAGTCCTTTGGGAATACTCAGGCCAGATACAATCCAGACAAATGCAGTACTTAGTCCATGTGCTGGAACAGCAGCTTCAGCTTTGACCTAATGAAGCTATCATTTCTAGCAGCAAGAAGTGATTTACTTGTCAGGCTGCTGAGACCAGAATTTTTTCGGATTTGAGGACAGCTGTCTGTGCCAAATTCTAGTGTAGATATATATATAATTACTTTTATTTTATTTGAGCTGTAGCATAAAGTGCAAAGGAAAAGCTGCAACTAGCATTACTCTTTCTGCAAACCAAAGAATTTGATTTAACACTCAGATAAATTAATGTATATAAAATTTCAGAACTTTACATTTGAAAAACTAGCAGTAGTTTCTGTTTCAGTAATTTAATATTCAAGTATCTGAATTATACATGTGGGCAGTCAGTCAAAGAGATCACAGATATATGAAGACTGTTAGCTTTATAGTCATCAGAATGCCAGTTTAGCTTCATTGTCAGGTTAACAGACACCCCATGTATATAAGCTTTATAATCCAGTACCAGTTATTAGACCTTGAAGTGTTTCAGCAGAGTTACATTTTAATGCTTTTAATGTCTGCATAGACATAAGCATAACAGAGCACCTTGTAGAAACATGACTTTTCCATTCAATAATGCAGTACTGAAGGCTTAAAGAATCAGAAAAAAAACAACTACTCTGTTATCTGGCAACTGGCAGGCATGCAATATGGAGGAGCATGCTCTTATACTTAACAGTTTTTTGAGTTTTGTTTTTGTTTGTTTGTTTGTTTGTTTGTTTGTTTTGAGAGCAGGCTTTGGAGAGGCCTGAGGGTTTTTTGCTGGTTTTTCGTTTGTTTGTTTGTT
>VZTV01024858.1:6459-22913 GCA_013400875.1 Anhinga rufa | reverse complement strand
TTTTTCTGAAGTGAAAATGTTTTAAAGCACTATTTTTAAGAGTAGTAGTTATGAGAAAACACTTGCCAGCTAAATTTCTTACAGGCTGTTGATTTGGAATATGTATTCCTCTGACATGTGATTGCAGAGTAGTTGGAGGTTGGATGTGTTTGTCTTAATATGTCCATCTTCATGTTGCATTAATTGTAGCTGTTACTGTGTTTATTGCAGAACGTTATAGTAATAGTTATGCATCCTTATAAAGAGTAGAGTTTGTACACGGTAGGTTTAGAGCAGAGAACTTGTGACACAAAATGTTGCAGTGTGTAGACATAGCTATAACTGCAGACAAGGATGTCCAGTGATACTGTATGCAGATGAGATTTATTGCCTATCACTTGACTTAGCGTATTGGATCCACAATGCTATATGAAGGATGGGGCTTTAGCTTGTGATGAATTATTACTTCAGCCTATCTTGCATGCAGTTAGAGAATCTGAAAAGGAAGACAGGGATGAGGCAGAGTGTGTTCAGAAAAGATAAATTGAATTTTTGCTGTTCCTCAGTGCTTGCTGCTTGTGTTTTTTCATACAGGTTAAATATACGTGAAGCAATTTTTTTTGCCTCTCTACAGATGCTGTGCAAGTGCTGTGGGCTGAATTGACAAGAAATAGGTTTCTCCCATCTGTCTTTAGAGTCATGATTTTGACGTCTCTTCTGGTATAGGGAACACTGATGTTTGAGTCAATGAATGAAAAAACTGAGAAGGCCTAAAAATGTCATGATTTACATATATAGGTATAAATATAGAGATGTATCTTTGTTCCTAACTTTCTGATGGACTCCATTAGTCTTCCAAAGATTCAAGATCCAGCAGTCTCCTGTAAATTTCTTGCTGTGTGCTGGCACTTACTTGTTATCAGTAGTCAGCTACTATCTTCTGCTTCTGGGGATTAGCAACTGGTCATTTGCAGTGCACCAAAATACCACTACGCTATCATTAATTAGCAATTTTTCCAAAAAAGGATCATAAAATAGTTCAGGTTGGAAGGAACCTGAGAGTGTCTCTTGTCCAACCTCCCACTCAAAATGGGATGATCTGTGAGGTCAGACCAGGTTGCTCTGGGCTTGCTCCAGTTGGTCTTAAAAACCTCCAAGGACAGAGAGTGGGCAACCTGTTCATTCCACCACTTGGCTGACTTCATGAGGAAGAAGTTTTTCCTTATATCCAGTCTGAACTGCTTGTTTCAATTGTGAGTCTTTTTTTTTTTTTTATCTTGCTGAGATGACATTCAGCTTCTATCTCAGCAGCATTTTGGACTGTATGGAGAAGTTAAAAGTCTGGTAAATAACTCTTTCAGTCCAACTCTGCCAAAGGAATGGAACAGTCATTGCTGTTTTAGAGAGTGGGTGTTTATACTAGTAGGCTTAGCAGGTGTTTACACTAATAGACTTATGGTCTTTTTCATAACCATCATGAAATGGAACTTGGTTAGCAATAAATATTATGTCCAAAGGAAAAAATATCTCCAATATTTCTGGAGTGGTCAGAATATTGATGAATGAATCCTGAACTGATCATACTATGAACTGTTCCCCCCCAAACCACCCTAGAGTGTTGAAGGACAGTTTCTACAGATTGCAGTGAACACAGAATTAAAGTTTGTTTCCTAGCTTTTTCAAAAATAGGTGGGTAATAATCTAATTTACAACTTGTACTTATTTGTTGACTGAATATATAAATCCTTTATTAAAAAAAGAGTACTGTTATATTGCAGCAAGATTTAAAGGTATTATTGCATGTAACTGTTAACCTTGCTAATGATGTTTCTTTGGTTTCATTTTTGGGCAAGAAGCTAATGGCATTGCATTTGTTGCGTTTATAATTAGTTATTCGAAGTGGTTCATATGAGCAAATCAAGAAAGAATTTGTTAATTATCAAATTACATCTCGGTTTCAGAAAACTGTATGATGTTTATTGTCTTCAGCTGGTGACTACAGATCTAGCAGTATTGATGACTTTTGGAATGGAGTTTTTCTCTGTTTCCATGGACGCAAATCCACACTGAAGTGCTTTAGTTGTGTTAGTACCCCTGCTAGTATGCTCTGCTAAGTGCTTTGTAAGCGCAGCTGTTTGGTTTCTGAATCAGAGGGGTAGTCTATGGCCTGCATTAAGTGCAGGAAGCTTGTCTGTGTGAGGAGTTGGTCACATAAATGAGCTGTAAGCTGTGTGAAATTCCTTTCTATGCTGCTCTTTGAAGAGGTCTGGTGTTGATATGTGTTATTTAACTGCTGTTTTACTAGTGACTTTGTAATTTAGTCATTGAGTAAGATTTTTCTTGTAGCTTGGAACAAGGGTTATAGAAAATCAGATAAATAGTTTTTTATTCATGTTGTGCCATTACCAAGAGCAGAGAAACTTCCTCAGGCAAGAAATTATGGTGCCCCTTAGATGTGATTCAAAGCTCCTGGCTTTATATGGCTCAGAGCTGTTACTTGAAATAAGAATAATCTGCATGGATAGCTGTCTGTTGCTTCCTCTGCAAAATTCAGAAATTTATAATCTACTTCCCATTCTTTTCCTGTCTGTCTTTCTTACCCCCCTGCCTTCCTGTGCTCCACCCATATTTTTCAGGGTGTCTGTAGCTCCTGGCTAGTTTTAAATCACATTGGATAGTTTCACCATGTCTCATGTTCCACTTGTTTATCAGTGAGTGTGCTGTATGTCCAGGTAAAGGTGTTCCAAATCATTCTTAAAAGAAAAAATAAAAAGCCACATTTTCATTTTTGTTTGTAGTAATTAAGAAGTTTTCTAGTTTTGTTGTATTATTTTTTTCAGAAATTATGATATGTGGTACTGATAGAATACAGTATCCAATTGGTGATATAAATATTTTTCCAAAGAGTTAAGACAGACAAGAATTTTAAGCAATAAGAAATCAGTTGAGTGGAACTGAGTAAGAACTTCAGCTCACTGTGACTAGAATGCTTCTGTTGTTCTGTACAAATTTTACACTGAGGTGGAACCTTTGAAGCTACATTTAGGTCTCTTTTCTTCCCAGGTTATTTTCATAAATACAACAAAACTTTGAAGCATCTGCTCAGCGTTATTCACGCTGTTGTGCTGTACTGTGTTTAATTACATAGCACTGTACAAGTAAGTTGCTACTTACATCACTCAGTGGCATGTATCAATTAAATTAGAAAAACTTCTGTATCTTTTGTTCCTAGGTAGACAGTGCCTTCATTAAATTGCAAATTTGTGCATCTTTCCCTCCTGACATTTCCAATTATTGGAATAATAATTGTTTTATTATTTTTTTATTTATGCACCTCTGTCTTAAAAAGTTAATGTGCATGTGAGATTGAAAGATTGAAATGTAACTTACTATTTGTGTCAGCTTCCTTAGATTTAAATAAGGGTGAATGTGTGCATAACTCTCGCTCTCAGGCTTGATCGGCCTTGCATTAGAGTCATTTCCTTGTCTGCATTCTTTTATGTGTTCTTAGAAGGTATGTTTCAAAATGATACGCACAGAAAACTTCTGTTGCTGTTTGAGTCTTATTTTCAGAAAGAATAATTTAAAATTCTGTTGCTACTTAAACATAGCTTATTTCCAGGTGCTTTGTATGTCAAGTGAATAATTTGTCCCTCAGTGTTCGGGACAAGCTAACCAACAGCCTTCAGAATTTAACTGAAACAAGTTGTTTTTATCAGGGAGTTGTGTTTTTCATATATGAGAAATACTGTTGACTTACAAAAATATCACAATAGTTTAAGAGTTTTCCTGAGGCGTGATTGGAATATCCGCAATTCCACGTTGGAAGGCACTGCAGCTGTTAAAGCATATTGTGTTTCACTGTTTGGAGGAGGATTTATTTGCAACTAATATTTGATTTCTATTTGTTCTTAAGATAATTTGCTTTCTTTCAGAATGCAGGGACATTCTGCTTCCTGTGATTACAAAAGAGTTGAAAGAATTACTGGAACAGAAGGATGATCAGCAGCTCCAGGTCCAAGAGAAGAAGTACTGTGTCGAATTACTCAACAGCATCCTGGAGGTTCTGAGCTGTCAGGAGCCTGTAAGTATTGATGATGATGTAGATGGCCCAAGTCTGTAGTAAGCCTGATTAGGTAGTAAATTATTGATCCTGATGAATCTCACTTAAATTTTTAATACAAGTCAGTGGCAAATTGAACTTTTCTCCTATTTTTCATAAACTTAAGTTAAAGGGCAGTTGAGGTATTAAAGGTGAAGTACTGAAATCTATGCTACCTTTTTTTATTTCTCAATTGTATATTCTTTAAATAGTCAGCTGCTGTAGTATCATTGAAAGCAGTGAGGCTGTTTTCTTTTTTCCTAGCAGAGTTTTAGGCACTTTTAGTTTTGACTGGTGAAGTTCAGTGGAATAAATACTGAAATGAATTAGAATATTATAATACCAAGGTGAGTATCAATGATATTGATGACACCAAGCTGAGGGGTGCAGTTGACACACCTGAGGGACGGGATGCCATCCAGAGGGACCTGGACAAGCTGGAGAGGTGGGCCTGTGAGAGCCTCATGAGGTTCAATAAGGCCAAGTGCAAGGCCCTGCACCTGGGTCGGGGCAACTCTCGGTATCAATACAGGCTGGGGGATGAAGGGATTGAAAGCAGCCCTGCGGAGAAGGACTTGGGGGTACTGGTGAACGAAAAGCTGGGCATGAGCCGGCAATGTGCGCTGGCAGCCCAGAAAGCCAACCGTGCCCTGGGCTGCATCCCCAGCAGCGTGGGCAGCAGGGCGAGGGAGGGGATTCTGCCCCTCTGCCCCGCTCGGGTGAGACCCCCCTGCAGCGCTGCGTCCAGCTCTGGAGCCCCCGGCACAGACAGGACAGGGACCTGCTGGAGCGGGTCCAGAGGAGGCCACGGAGGTGATCAGGGGCTGGAGCACCTCTGCTATGGAGACAGGCTGAGAGAGTTGGGGTTGTTCATCTTGGAGAAGAGAAGGCTGCGGGGAAACCTTATAGGACCCTTTCAATACATAAAGGGGGCTTATAAGAAAGGTGGGGACAGACATCTTAGTAGGGCTGGTTGTGACAGGACAAGGGGTAATAGTTTTAAACTAAAACAGGGTAGATTCAGACTAGTTATAAGGAAGAAATGTTTTACACTGAGGGTGGTGGGACACTGGCCCAGGTTGCCCAGAGAGGTGGTCGATGCCCCATCCCTGGAAACATCCAAGGTCAGGCTGGACGGGGCTCTGAGCAACCTGCTCTAGTTGGGGATGTCCCTGCTCACTGCAGGGGGGTTGGACTAGATGGCCTCTGAAGGTCCCTTCCAACCCAAACTATTCAATGTTTCTATGATTATTCTAAGTATTCAGAATAATTTTCAAATTTAATCTTGTTTCTTTTATAAAAAGAAATAGTTTCTGAAATAAATGTTTTTCAGTGTACAAATGTTGTAGCTTATGGTTTCTGCTTTAAGCAATGTGTGTGGAAAACAGATTACTCGTTACTGTCCTTCATTTTGAGTCTGTAGTTCCTTTCTCCGGCTCCTGTAGTTTTGGAGCACTGTAGAAATTGTGGTCTGGGTGGTTCCTTCTCTCATTTGAGGGAGTATTGAATTGACTTTTTAGTCCCTCACTTTTTAATGAGCAGTAGGTTATTCAATGAAATTTCATGATAATGAGGAATTTATTATGAGGAAACCTCATAATGAATTACATTAGGAAAGTTGTAATTTCTCCTATGAATACGTGCTGATTTTCTCCTGTCTTCAACTTTCTCCTAAGTCTTCAACTTAGCAGGCTTTGGATAAAGGCAAGTTGTCATTTTAGTAGTTTTTCACTATGGATCCTTTGATCATTTTCTAGTAATGAAATCGTTACAGAGTTGGTTTCATAAAAATCTTTGAGTTTTAAACTGAAGAGACTTGTCTGTTTGCACAGGGCAATCCTTTAATGTGTAATTTGAGCTTTTTTCCTCATTGTTTTAGATGTAAGCACTTCAGGAGGGATACTTAAGAGGTATTGGAACGTTTGAGTTTCAAATACAATTCATATGAGAAATGAAAGCATGACAGGGCAAAGAGTGAATTTAGAAGTTTATAGGGCTATAATCTAAAGTAAACCAGTTTCATTACTGTATACCTCAAAGGGTGAAACACAACTGTAAAACAAGATAGATTAATACTTTCTGCATGTGTACCACATAAATTTCTTTTCAAACTTAAGTTGCTGTCCATAGTAACAGTAGCTGACATGTCAATAGACTTGTTGGTGCCTACTGAAAATATGGGTTTGTAGCTCATGTTTGCATGAGTGAGAGCAATGCTATATGCAGAACAGCATGAAGAAGGCGAATTCTTGTTCCTTGGTATGCATATATGTAGCCCCACACAGTCTGAAGATCGTTTCGTAGATTCTGGCTTGTCCAGTTTCCAAGAGTAGGAACTGATATATCCAAAATGATGGGCTGTTTACCAGAGAAGAAATGTTTAAAAATGTAGGTTTTCATAAAAAGGCATCCCATTTTATTTATTTCTCAAAGTACTGTTTCTAAGGAAAAACGCCCATTTTAACCTGTGTCTTATTCATATTTTAAGTCTGACTATTGGCACAAAACCAGTTACTAAGTAGAAGTCTTGCTAATAAATATTTTTGTTAATTTTTGGAAATGCTTGTAGGTTTCCATCTTGGGGAAAAAAACATTTTAACGTGTAGATGGATTTTTTTTTTTTTATTCATCAATATTAGTAAAAACATAAATCTTGAGGGATGGAAGATGACCTATATCTGAACTGATAAATCTCTTATAGAAATGTCTATAGAAATAAGGTGTAAATGAAGTGCAAAGATGATTGAAAGCAAGTGTTTGTTTCAATAAATTCCATGCTTGAGAGGTTTGTAACATGCTTGAGAGGTTTGTAACTGCTGGTTTTGGACAGTTCTGTGAATGAGTTAATGTGCATATGTTTCAACAACTTAAAAAAAAAAATTAAACAGATACTTTATATTTCATTTGGGGACATTTTAGTTGAAAACTATTTGGTTAGTGTGATGCTGCTGTGAGAGCTTTTGGAAAGCTCTTCATTTTATTTGTCCTTCAGATATTCTCCCTTGATATTAGGCAAATGCTTAGCTGTATTTAAAATCATTGCATTTTATCATTGAGGCGAACATTACTTTTAATAATAGGGGTTTTTTTGTTGTTTTTCTCACCAATCAGTATGATGTGTAAGTTTATACAGCTGGAGAGCAGAGGTTTAATGGGTGACTGTATTCTTTATAGGTTTCTACTTCAGTTTTTTAATAATTCAATTAAAGTTATGTAATTTGTATAAAATGATGTCATGTAAAAGCATGTAATGCATTCTGTGCTTTTACTCCTATTGAAGGAGGTAGCCAGGCAAACCTTTTTGCATTATGACAAACAATGGCCTTTTAGGCAACATGTAACCAATTGTGTCATGAAAATTGCTGAGAATTTAAAATACATATTTTTGCGTTAGATTTATTCTGTGAAAATCACCAGAAGTAGACAGAAAGGAAAAGACAGAAAAGAAGCAGTAGTTGTTTTACGTTTCGTGTGGTCAAAATTTATACTGTGAGGTGATCTTTGAAGTTGTTACAAAATTTTTTAAGAATATATTTTCTTTGTCACAGAAAAAGATAATGTGATATTTCCAGCTCTGCTCTACTGCTTTGCCCTACGTTGTTTGGTGAGTGAGAACATGTGAATCATCAGATCCTAGTGTTCAAACACTGCTGCTCTCAGCTGCTGTCTAGCTGTTTGGTTGTGCAGGTAGCAAGTACATTGTTAAGAACAGTGGTTTATGGTAAGAACTTTATTTTTATGAATAGATAGTCATTGTTAGGCATCTGGGCGAGATGCTTATGTTGGATTTTTAAATTGCCTCTACAGCAAACAACTTTTAGACTTAGCTTTTGGACTTAGCTGACATTGTTTTCACTGAATCACGTCTAAAATTAGCTTCATAGCTTGAGACTGTGTACTTTCAGCACCTGTGAAATACAGTTAAAGCTCAGAACTGCAAGTAAGTCATTGCGAAGGTCATGGTGAAATCTGTGACTTGTTGTTTCTGTTTTAATTAAAAAACACCTCCCTTTTCCCCTTTTATAACAACTTTGATGAATGCAATCTGACAGCCCTTCATAAGGTGACTTTGTCTCTAATCTGACATATAGCCTATAGTTTAATATTTACTGTATCAGAACAAGTTTTTATTTATAGTGCTTACATGATTAAACGTAATGGTAAACTCTTTCTCTTGGAATCTAAAATAAAATCTTGGTTGAGTCTACAAGTGGAAGTGAGATGTAAATCTGTTCTGTGAACAAAGTCAGTGATTGGCAGCAGCTGCATTTTAAGCTGTTGATTATATTAGCAAACAAGTCTGGAAGCATTTTAGAATTGTACAGAAATTTGTAAAGCATTTGTGTAGCTTATGGCAGATCTTCAGACTTTAGCAAAAGAGAATTTCAAAGAAATTTAGTCCGGGACCCTTCATGCTCTTTTAGGGCCAGTTACCTTAAGTTCTTTGGCAGACGATTTTCAGTCAGAACAATGCATGTGATTTAAAAAAAAAAATCTTTATCTTGTTATGTGTGCTTTTGTGTGTGTGTGTGTGTCAGAGGGAGAACACAAAGTTGTAGAACTGGATGCATAAGAGGGTGAGCATACTGGTTCTTGTTGGTACAGAGTTCATTTTCTTTATGGTGGCCCATATGGTGCTGTGTTTTAGATTAGTTACCAAAACAGTGTTGATAACACACCAATGACAATTTTAGTTATTTCTGATCAGTGCTTGCACAGCATCAAGGCCTTCTCTGTTTCTCACTCTGCCCCGTGCCAGGGAGTAGGCTAGAGTTGGGCAAGAGTTTTGGATGGGACATAGCTGGGACAGCTGAAATGAATTGACCAAAGAGGTATCTCCAAGTGGATATCTTAAGTACAAGTTGTGTAATATTATAATTCTGTAGAGACATTCAGTTAGCCCATGCCTGCCACTGTACAAAGAAATGAGCACTCTCTCATATTCTGAAGTGCATGGTTGACTCCAAGACAATGGAGTTACTCTAATTTTTGTCCCAACCTTGTAGAAGTTTAAATAGAACACGAAAGCTAAATCAAACACTAACTGCTATTACGCTGCACATATATTTTCAGAGAGTGAAATTTTGTTTGGTTTGGATTTTCTATTAACTAATTTGTGTGCCAATGTGTGCCATCCATCTCATTAATGAACCTGAAGGCATTTCAGTTCTGTGAGAGAATTTCCTACTGCTGACCTGCATACTGCATACGAGCTCTGGTACTGCTCTGTGCCTTGGTCACCGAGCAAATACTTTTCAACAGTGAAGACAAGCATACATTTTTGATGACTAATGGAATAATACAATTTATGTTTTCCAAGGGAGCATTTATATATGGTACAAGTTGTTAATTTAGATTCTGAAAAGTCTTATGCTTAACCAAATGGACTGCAGCCAAATGGTAAGCTTTCCAGGCTACGCTAAAAAAATGTCACCCTTCTGAAGTGAATACGATCTAAAAAAATGCATGTTACAGTGGGTTGCTAGATTGTCTTCTGAAGGTAGAAACTGTTAGTTAAAATAAAAGCTGAACTTTTGTGTATAGGCAATGTGTGAAAACACTATTTTTCTTGTTAGCAATGTCAATATTGACTGGCTAATTGTTTCTTAGATCATCAGGAAGAAAAGTAGTTTCAGTTTCATTAAGAAACAATTTTAATTCATTTGCTAACATTTCTCTGAGAATTCAAAGTCTTATCAGAAATTAACTTTGCATGCTTGAGCATATGTTACATTTTTTCTGGGAAAGGTATGTTATATGCTACTTGTGAAATCAGAATAGAGCTCACCTGTAATAATGGAGTCATGGCTAAATATTAAAACCATTATGTAATGTGGACGGAAGTAAAGCTAGAGCCTTCATATTTGAATTTAAAAAAAAAAGGGAAAAAAAAGGTAAACTAATGAACAGGTGACTTCCCTGTGCCCAAGGAGTGTGCAAAGTCCTACTGTGTAGTTTACAGTTTTTGGCTGTTGATATTTTTTTTTATAATTATACTGGTAATCAATACCACAAGAACAGCTATGATTAATGAAAACATCTTGAATTGTAAGAGGCCAAATAATACAATATTTCTTGCAGCACTGCAGATAACAATTCCAGCTGAGATGCCAGTTTTTATCTCTGCTTTTAGTACAGTAGCTGCATGGACAGAGCTCTAACCAGAAAGGTGTTTAAGGGTTGCAGTTCTTGCCGTGAGACATAGTATCTTTCCTGGGTGAAAATAAAATACTGTCTGTAAACTACATGCTGTGACTTTTAGTGCTTTTAGAGACTATTGTCAGAAGGATTGTTTGAGGATGGGACTGGACTCTTTTCAGTGGCGCCCAATGACAGGACAAGGGACAACAGGCACAAGCTGGAACACAGGAGGTTCCACCTGAATATGAGGAAAAACTCCTTTGCTGTGCGGGTGCCAGAGCAGCGGCCCAGGCTGTCCAGAGAGGCTGTGGAGTCTCCTTCCCTGGAGCCATTCACACCCCGCCTGGACGCGGTCCTGTGCCCCTGCTCTGGGGGTGCTGCTCACGCAGGGGGCTGGACGGGGGGAGCTCCAGAGGTCCCTTCCAACCCCTGCCGTTCTGTGATTCTGTGAAGGCAGCCAGTGTTATAGCAGGTAGCTTTGCATACCTTTAAATGAACATTAAGAAATATCAGCAAAAAAACATCTCTACCCCATTTACTTCGTTTAATGTGGTTTCCCCTTTAATGGTGCTTTTTTTGCCATAGGCCTGTAGGATGTTTTGGTAATGTCTGCGTTAGCCAGGAATGTATCACAACACAAGTGTGCCACTAGATTCATGTGGTTCGTTGTGGGGCTCCTCACGAATTTGTTGTACGTGGCTTGGGGAGTTTACACTAAGATAGGGTCTCATACTGTGGTTCAAACATCTCCATTATGCATGTGGCTTGGCTTTCAGAAGGCGAACAGTTTAGAAACATGCTGGAGGACCTTATATTGGTGTGACCCAAACTTTGATCAAGAATCTAATGTCTTCATTTCTAGCGTTGTCAAAGAGCCTCTAGTTTATCTCTATCTGGAGCTAATCTTGTTTGTGTGCAACAAAACCACTCAGAAGCAGTACATGGTAAATGGAAGTGATTAAGGGATTTGCCTCAAAATTGTTCTGAACCAAATTGCTGATCTAGGTAAGCCAGATAACTTTAAGGGGCTTAATTTATGCTTAAGATAAAGGTATACAAGATTGCTGTATTTATTTTTTATAGTTACGGGGAGGATGTTACAAAAATAATGCAGTTTCTCAATTTGATGTTTGTGTTTTCCAATTGATGTAAATAAGAAATGAAAAATTCAGGGCCAGGGTGTATAATTGTATAAATGTGCTGTACTCTAGGTTGCTTCATCTTTCCTCTACTTCTGTGTTAACTGGTAGCTTGAAAAAATTATGTATTTTATGGCAGGTGGCCTGCCATAGGTCCTCTGCTGTCCTAGGATGCATTCTTTCAACAGCTGAGAATACTTGTTTGAAACAAAATGCTAAATTTTGACTGGTACCCCAGTGCACAAAGGTAACATATGTTCTACACTTCAAAGCAAACCTTGACATTATTAAATAAGTGCAATACTCTGGAATAAGAGATGGCAAATTGCTTTCAGACAAAAGTGCACAGTCATAAAATATATTGCTATAGTCAAAGTTCAAGAAGAACATACAAAAAAGGTTTGAAAACAAAACAGAAAATCTGCGTAGACCTTTGTAAATAAACCAACATTATTCAAGAGCTGGTTGTCTGAAGACATATCAAAAACTTACCCAGAGTGTAGTTTATCTAAAGCTAATTTTTTTCTTGAAAGTTACATTTGACATTACAGTAATGCTGGTGAATATGGAAAGCATTCAAGTTCAAAGAACAAATAGGATGCCTTTCACAGAAACACAAAATCCTGCTGAAAAAAGCAAGGGTCTGTAGCAGGCAGATGGTTTTCACTGTAAGGCTAGCAAACAGTTCCATGTCTGTGTACTTGATATTGCTGTATCCTCTATTTTTCACTGTGTCAGCTGTATTTGTTAAGTAGGGAATGTCTAAACTCTGATAAAGACAATACTTGAACGGAATATTTTTTTTTCAGTAGTTTTCACTAGAGTTTCCAGTAGAAGAGTAGGATTTGAAAATGTGTTATATTTTAGGTCCTGAGGCAGTGGATAGGAGATAGCTTTTTTTTTTTTTTCTTTTTTTTTAATATATGTTTTCTAGTCCAAGAAACTATGCTGTTTCAAGCACCTTGGTGGCATTTTTCTTTCCTGTGGTTGGCTCATCTTTTTTTGACATCCTTTGTCCCCTCTTCCTCACGCTGTCAACATCTGTCTGCTTGTTTTCCTTTTCTGGCTTCTTGTGAGATGCCATCCCTCTCTGTATTTCTTTCCTGTTATGTTCTGCCCCTTGCTCTCAGTTTCAAGCAGGTTGCAGTAACTACTATGTCGTATGGTGAAACAGTAGTGAAGAATCTGTGATGCAGTTAAATGCATCTGTAATGCATTAGTACAGTCTTGGAAAGACAAATACTTGAGATGGAAAGAGTGGCTTGTGTAGCCTTTTAGTCGACTAAATTTTATACTGTTTTACAAAGAATGTTTCAAATGATGTCTTGCTTTCTAGCTGTATAATAAAACACCCCATAAGTGAAAAGCTTGTGAAGATACTGTGGTGCCAAGGGCTGCCACTGTTCAACAATCCAGTGGCAAGGCTAGATTTTCCTTTTTCTACTGTGAGGTCAGCTGTGCCAGTGCATTCATTAGGAGGACTAAGGTATGCTGCTTCTGCAACATGGAGGCCAAAAGGTTCTGGTTGTTGCTCTTTGAAAAGTGTCTTTCTGATTACAGTTTTGCATAAGCCCGAAGAATTTGCTTTGCTTTGCTGTGTGACAAAAAGCAGTTATGTTTTATTGTGGAACAAAGTGCAATTTTATCTCAGAGTATTTTCAGTTGATTTAAAAAAAAAAGAGGAAAAAAAAAAGAGACGAGAAGAGTATTTGGTTAATTAGTAAAGTTGATATGGGGAGAGATGCACTGTAGGTTTTTCTTTTTAATTTCACTGTTTTTTTCCAGTGTTTTTAAAATAAAAGAGCCAATGCACTGTATGGTTTTCATGTTCCTTGATTGGCATAAACCTTAAAACTCCCAGTATGCATATTGGGAAGCAGAGGAGATGGAACAGGAAGAAGCTTTGTGAAAGCACTCCAACAAATCTGTCTTTTGTGCAGCAACTGTCAGGTGTAGTCTTTTTATAAATATGGGACTGTACCAGATAAATTTGAATTAAAAAAACCACAAACCCTAAACAAATTATTCTGTGAATACATTGTTCATTTGTAGAATATAGTAACTTTTGAAATGCTGTGACAGGCAAGATCATTTAAGTTTGCATATGTCGTAGTCAAAGGAGGCAAAACAACTAAATGGTAATAGTAAATAAATGGCTGGATATGAGGAAGGTCTCTGTTGCAAGGAATGCTGGCCTGATCCAGGTTAATCAAAGCAGGAGGAAGAAAGGAGACAATGCTGGATGTCTCAGAGGAAAACAGAGTCAGAAGCAATTTCTCCTGGGGTGGTATTGGAGCTCAGCCACCTAAAATATTGTTAAGAAATCACCATGGCTTCTGTGATTATGGTGTTCTTTCCATACTACATGTGAGGTTAAAGAGGTGCCTTGTTTTGGTGTAAGCTAAGTTTTTTTTTCTATTAGAAATTTGTTTAGACTTTTTCTTTCTTTGATTGTTGCATGCTGGTTTCCAAAGCTGTCTAGTGATCAGAGTAAGGTCAGTGAAATTGGTGAATATAAGGTTATACCCCTCTGCTCAGTGTTTTAAAATAAATAATCAAATGTCCATTTGCAGCCAACATGCCAGAGCTACTTATTCTTTGATGTGAGTTGGTGATTATTTGCCATTGGGCTGCAAAGATCACTCAAAACTTGGTGCTGACAGGTAGTAGGTCTCTCGTGTAGTCTCAGTCAGCCAGGTTGACCAGTACCTTGGCAATGGGGCCAAAGAGCAGACCATCCTCAGTTTGTGCCCTCACAAAGCTGCAAATTGAAATGAAGATCACTTTCTCCTTTAATAATTATATACTTTGTGACTGCAAGCTAAGAATATTACTGAGCTTCGGACTACCCTGAAGGCCATTGACAGATGTGGAGAACCGTGATGCAATTTGCCTCAATTATCTATTACCAGGGTGTTGGTATTAAGTTATAGGCTACCCAGTTACTGGGAAGACACGAGTCCCTTGAGAGAAGGATGGGGAGTGACTATTTGAAAGAAAAACCAGTTATGGGATAGACAGGGCTAAAATTGGACTGTGCCACTTAAAATGAGTATTCCACTGAAATTGCTGGAACTAAGGAGCAGTGTGAGCAAAGAAGAATTAGTGTCATTCTTTCAATAGGGTGGTTATATTGTACAAATTGAACTGTCAACATGGAAATAATTGGTTTCTTCTTTCTTTTACAAGAGATATGGATTTAATACTAAAACTCGTTGGTTTTTTTTGGTTACAGGCATCAACTTATCACCATATTCAAGAAATAATGGTACAGTTATTACGCACAGTGAACAGAACTGTTATTACAATGGGACGAGACGATCCCTTAATTGTGAGTAATATTTTAATGTATTTTTAATGCTTTGAAAGTCATTTTATAGTTATCCTGAAAAAATGCAAATATAGTATTTGTGGAGTCCTTGTTTGTGGACTTTTTTAGATTTAAAATACAAAGTCTAAAGCTTTACTCTTTTTTCATTCATCTGTGCCACTGTAGTGTCTTTTGAATTGTAGTCGAATATTGCGACATTTGTGCATTCTTTAAAACACCAAACACTAAATCTGAAGTTAATTGCTGTTTGCAAAAAGAAGAATGTTTCATAAACCTGCATAAAGGGCACACTTTAACACATTGAAAACAGTGTTTCTACTAATCTAAAGTGGAAGTGTCTGAATAAAACTAAAAAAAAAAGCTATTAGCTATTTTGAATAGCTTATATAAATAATTGGTGGATGTTCTGTTTCTCCCAGTTTTTCCACATGCTTTACTTTTTGGTGGGTTAGAGTTGCTATGGAACAGCCGCCATTCCAGGCACTGTTTCTGGAGGTGGAAGATGATGCCCTGAGCACACAGGGAAAATATCTGGGGATGCTGGTGCAGAGCACTCACCTGAGATTTTTGTGGAGATTCCATGGTTTGAGAGTTATATTCAAGGAGGGATTCTGCAATTTATTCAGATTTAAGAACATATCTCATGAGTACTCCTCTTGATTTAGACTATTTGTGAGAATGCATGCCAGTTGTGTTCAGCGGGAATTATGGAACTTGCCCTGTGGACTCTGCACTTAAGAGAAGGTGTATATTAATTGTTAGTCTTTAGAGGTTTATATTATTCTGCAAAATCATGAGCAGCATTTACTTGATTGTTTTGGCCACAAGAGGTACATCATGTGTCCTTTAAAATCCAATTTGTTTCCTTTTATATTTGTGTTTGAAAACCAAAATGACTGGTTTAGATCATTGTCATTCAGAGCATGTGTGTCTCCTAATGATTAGTCTTCTAATAATTGAGTTCTTCAGAGAAGATATTTGCCTATGGTTTCTTCAGACTCCCAGGTGGTAGATCTGCACGTTTCAGAAATCATATATTTAACTGCTTATTAGAACTCCAGTCTGTTATTCTTCTGTGTGTTATTCTTCTGTGTGTAACCCCCTGGTGTGTGTGTATGGTCGTGACAGGGAGGAGGTTTTGGATGAAGACCCAGTGAACCTTTCAGTTCTGTACAGTGTTTGAAAATGTTTTCTGTACTTGCAGAGAGAGCATCATATGACTGTCATGCATGATGTAATCAATCTATTGGCTGATGTCATAGCGAGACCTCTCTCAATGACTTTTAAATGCTGTTGGGAATCTGGAGAGGTCCCAGTTGACTGGAGGCTGGCAAACGTTGTCCCAGTCTTCAAGAAGGGCAACAGGGATGACCCCGGTAACTACAGGCCTGTCAGTCTCACTTCTGTGCCTGGCAAAATTATGGAGAAGATATTCTGGGAGTTATTGAAAAACACCTGAAAGACAACGCAGTCATTGGTCCCAGCCAGTGCGGGTTCACGAGGGGAAAGTCCTGCCTAACAAATTGATTTCCTTCTATGGCAATGTCACCCACCTCGTTGATCAGGGAAAGCCAGTCAATGTGATCTTTTTGGATTTCAGTAAAGCTTTCGATACTGTCTCTCACAGTATCCTCCTGGATATCCAGCACACAGCTGGATAAACACATAATGCAGTGGGTGAGCAATCGGCTGATGGGTCGGGCTCAAAGGGTCACAGTAAATGGGGTTACATCGGGCTGGCGGCCAGTCACTAGTGGGGTTC
>VZTV01024854.1:8939-22800 GCA_013400875.1 Anhinga rufa | reverse complement strand
ACACTTATCCCTCTTGTTAATGAACCAGTTTGTTAGGACTTCTAGCGGTGCATGTTCACCAGGTATTCCTGTGCTTCAAAAAAGACAGACGAGGGACTAGAAAAATGTTTGAAATTTATTATGAATGTTCAGGAATCTAACTTACAAAGAAAAGATAGTGATAGCCCCAGAAGCAGAAGGAATATTTTTCTCCCCAGCAGAGGATGTCAGGAGTTAATGCTTTTCTAAAATGCTCAAAAAGATTACTGTTGGCTTCCCTCTGAATCAATTACTTTGGAGCAAATTCACCTACCATATTGCGTTACCACTTTATTCATACATCGCAAAGTATATTTAGGAAAAATTGGGTGTCTGTGAATCTCACGGATGGAACTGCATCCAGGGATACTGATGATGTCATGGAGTCTTGCAAGGTACAGTGGTTTCTGTGGTATTTTCAAATGAAATTAGAGGTCTCCTGTTTACAGTTTGTTTGCGGTCCTCTCCATTCAGTACAACAGAGTATGGATCCAATAATACAAAAATAAATACTTGCTATAGCCTGATGCTATTTTGGAGATGTTTTGGTATTATATCCCTAATTTTACTGCTGTATTATCACCATTTCCAGTTGTATCTGGCTTGATTTAAGCAGAGATGGCCTTGTATTAGTAACATATGGAAATTGTTGTTATTTTAATTTGTTCGGCAGATGTGTGCGCCTTTTATATGCCTTACCCCTTATCAAATGAGATTAAACGATGCAAAAATCTGCAATACACAGTATGATTTTGTATGGGAGCGGGGACTGACTGTCACTGCAGGTGAAGTGCGAGAGCGACAGTTCCAGTATTTCAGTGCGCTTAAGTGCGACGAGCATCACTTTGTACCTTCCTTGCTCGTTAGGCATTCCGCTGTGATCACGCTTGCAAGCGGTAGAACTGGAAGGGAAGCATTGGGAAGGGGTAGAGAGGCCATTGCAAAGTGACCTGGTGAGATGAGATCAGCTGAAGAAATGGGCACCAAGGGGCAGTGGAGCCCTACTAAATGTCAATGTCAGAGGGGGAAAGAAATCGGAGAGCAATGGGTCAGTCACAGCTATTGTCTTAAAAATAAATGTACGTTTCCCTCCCCGGGAAGTTCTCAGCTTTCCCATCTCTCATATTTAAAATACTTATGAGACTTTCATATCAATGTTATTTAAACAACTCCCATTTTCGGTACCAAAAGTATGATGCTGGCCTGTTTAGAAAGGGAGGGAGCCGCAAAAGGACTCCTATGTAAGAGAGGTTTTATGTAATCGAAGGAAAAGTGCGCGAGCCATTGATAGATTTCTGTTTCCTCTCAACAGAGAGTGTATTTAGGCTTCTAAAGTGTGAGATTTCATCAAAGGGTTTTTCCTTCTTTGAATATCATCTGTGAGATAATGGAGCTATAGCTGAGAGCTCCAGATACGAACTTAAGTAAAGTTTGGCAAGCAGAGCTTCATTAAGCGTTCTGCTTAAACTGGACTGTGTTTTTAGCAAAGCAGTTTTGCTTTCAAAAAGCAGATGATTTTGTAACTTGAATGTAAACTATAGGGCAAATTTCTGTGTCCCTGGCTTGAGTGCAGTAAAACTATATTTACACCAGATGCGGATCTGCCTTCTTCCACATCTTTTTTAATGCTGCTTTAATCCTTAGAGAATGAAGCCATTGGTTGGAAATGTATCTGTTAAGAAAATGCCAGTGCAAAAATCATTTAACTGGGAGCAACTCCCCTCTTGTGTGCCTTCCTTTGCAGCTGCCTTTGGCCTCTACTTCCCCAGGAAAGAGTACTCGGAGAATGTCTACATCGATCAGCCAGCAGGTACGCCGCTCCTGCGCATCCATGCCTTGAGGGATTCGCATGGGGAAGTGGCCCACTTTCATCTGTGCCAGAATCTCATCATTTCTCGAGCAAGATCCCATGAAAATCACTGGTTTCAAATCAGAGAAAAAACAGGACTTCTCTACCTCAGCAAAAGCCTGGATAGAGAAGACTTTAACATGCTGTGTAAGTATGAGAAGAGTAGCTTTTCTTGTTGAAGTACCTGTTGTTAAAGGAAAGTACGTTCAGTTCATGAGATTTATCCATCAGTATACGGCATCAAATCTGGAAAAAACACATCTGCCCTTTTATGATGAGGAACTGGACCCAACGAAACCCAGAGCAAATGCAGGGAGCCATATGCCAAAGCAAACGCTGACCTGGAACAGAACCAGTTGCTCGCGCTGTGGACTCCAATATAGTGGAAAAGTTGCATTACTTTATTTTTTTTCTGCATTTCACAGCTGCGCAAGTCACAGCTTTACACTGAGCTTTGTAGTTTGTTCATCTACTGATGCAAATTAAGCCAATTCCACTGTGTTAATGCTGGGTGCTTTGTGCCCAGACCAATGCAGTTAGATTGGTTCAAACTCTCATATTAATGGGCCTCGGACTGTGGTAATGTGGATTCACAAAGTACATCCGCGTGTAGCACCAAACAGCTCTTGGAAAATTGGCTAAGTGTACCTCTCTCCCTCTCTTGAGATTTGCCTTTGTTAGAGAAGCTTACCGTTCAACTACAGAAATGAATTACCTCAGTTTTTTCCCCTTCTTTTAAGGTCTAGCAGTAAATTGGTTTGGGTGATTTTGATCTGTGAGGAAATGAGGTATCATTAGATGGTGCAGGAGGAAATGGGTGAGGAGTTAATGGCACACCGCTGTGATCAGCTGCAGAAATTCTGCTGTTGGAGAGACTCTGTAGTCACTGCCTTGAGTTTGTAAGAGCCATATATCAACGCTACCCTTTGACTTAGGTGCCTTGATGTTTAAATGTTCAACTTCAGACACTTACTGCTTTATTTTTTAAGTGCTGAGTGCTTGCCATCTCACCCATTTTTGCTGCATTTTTGGTACTCGGTGTTCGTGAATACCAGATAGCTGTTTGTAACTGAACAAAGGAAGAGCAGCTAGCCAGAACTTGAGAGTCTTGTTTTGTTCGTGCGGATCGAAGCGACCCAGATCATCTTTTCAAGTGAATTAACCCTATTACAGAGGTGCTATCATTCTGCCTGTAGTCAAAGCAAGGTGGTCAAAATAATTAAGGCTCGAGGCTGTACTAGTAGATGCCACAGGCTGCTTTTAACTTTTACGTTAACTTTTGACCAGCTCTTTATATTTCAGAATGATGAAACACTTTGTCCTCTAAGCATAAGCAATTTGGGCTTATCCTCAACTGGTATAAACTATCAGAAGACTGTTACGTAAATGACAGTTAGCAGTCGTTGTGGGTCTGTCCTGAATATTTATTGCCATTTTGCGCATTCTTTTTCCCCACTGCCGGCCCGCTCTGCTCCAAAAACCAGTCCTTTCATAAAGCTGGTTAGTGATAGTGACCTGTTTTATGTCAGTGTCTTACAGAGAGAATGCTGGTATCGTTCCGTGAGGTTCTATAATGTAAAATTGGTGGTAACACCTATAGCTTTTCAGCTTACTGGGGTTATTAAGATTAAGACTTAAAGTCTTCCAACCAGCAGGTGATGTATTCAAGAATTATTTTATTACATAATGAGACTGTATGGTGGGTTGTGGAATAATGGACTAGAGCACAAAATGGGTAAAAGAAGTGTTGGCTGGTCTTCTATAAAATATTTCTTCTGGTTGTTTTTTGTTTGTTTGTTTGTTTTTCTGAAGCTGTAGGAAACTGGATGCCATTATCAAAGGTGATGCTGTACGTCTTCCTTTCATCCCACCCTTTCCAAGAGAAGGAATGTGACTCTGCTACGCGCACCACGGTTTTCCTGTCCTTGATCAATGCTACAGCACCAGCTTGCAGTTCCCTGACAGCAAGGCAGCTTTGCTTCACAGAAATGGATCTCTCCTTTCACATCAAAGAGAATAAACCACCTGGCACATTTCATCAGCTCCAGTTACCCTCAGTTCATCATCTGTGTCAGAACCTCAGCATTTCCTACAAACTGCTGGCAGGTAAAACTGGAACTGAGCCACTTGCGTACCAGCAATAGATGTAAACAGCTGCTCTGTTAAGATCCCTTTTGTAGTAGATCCCCTAGACTGGTTCTATAAAAGAAGTTCCAATGCAAAAATGAACTGAGCCTGGAGATTTTTGCCTTTGAGATATACAGAGAGGATGGGAAGGACTATCTCCTTCCCTAAGGAAAAAGGATGGGTTTTAGAAGTTTGCACCTGCTTGGAGCAGATTTGGAATATCCTGAGCTTTAAATCGTACTTCTTCTAGACTGTAGGATCTTCCCACCTCTTCCATGTTTTCCATGCCCTAATATAGCCCCACAACTTCCTTCTGTTTCACTTCTGAGTCTGCCTTTTATCACGCAGTCATGATGTGCAAATGGATTTACTGGATTGCAAAAGGGTATTAAAGAAGAAAACTATCAGAGCCCTATAATGGGAAGTGACTGTCCCTATTTATACTGTGGCTATGTTTTTCAGCTGAAGGTATGCCCTTTCGATACACTGAGAACACCACCGGCGTGAGTGTGACGCAGCGCCTGGATCGAGAAGAGAGAGAGAGATACGAGCTGATTGCCAAATGTACCGTGAGAGAGGGCTTCAGGGAAATGCAGGTCGAGGTGCCCTTCCTGGTGAACGTGTTAGATGAAGATGACTCTCCTCCCTTCCTTCCCAATGGCACCGATACTACAGATGCTGTCGTGGAGTTCAACAGGAAAGAGGTAATGTTCTCCTTTATCTGGTCCCTGAAGTAGGAGCGCAGCGGTGGGAGACGTGAGGACGGGGAAGCGCCATGCTCTGGGTAATGGATCCCAGCATCAAGCACGTGACCGCACCGTGTGCTCCTCAGAGCTGTGATTGTAAAAACACTCAGTCTAGAATTGCTCTCCCCTGAGTTATGTTTTATTCAGACCCCAAAGAAAGAAGAGTTTGGGTCAGGGTTTAAACAGTGTAAAGAAGCGTTAGCAGTTCCTGAGGTCAGGATGGACCGTTGCTAGGACTGTGGTCAGGATCGCTGTATCTCCCCGCACTGAGCTCTGCTCTGTATTTGTTACAAGGCTGCTTCCCCCCGGTGACTAAAATTGAGAGTTATTAAACAGGTGTATGTGTGTATCCTTCCCATAGATGCAAACCTATATGAGATATCAGAACTACATTAAAAACACCTGAACGCTGTAGCATTTAGGATGCAGCTGTACATCGGATGCTGCAGCGGTTAACAGAAAGTCGGGAGGAGCGGCCGTCTGCTGCAGACAAACATTGCACCTGCAAAGGTGTTAAAGTTTCCAACGTCAGGCTGTTAAGGGAGAGCTCCAGGATCTTGCTGGTGCCCTCCCACTTTTCCCTTACAGCCCCGAGGTGATCTTTCAAGAGGTCTAAACCCCTGGATGTCTTTGAGTCTGCCTTCTGCACACATACACCCCTTGCTTCAGTAGAGAAGTATACAAGTGGGCTCTTTGGCTCTTCCCAACGGAGCATCAACCCTTTATAAGTCAGTGGTAGAGAGAAGGCACTTCTTTTGGGGCCTAAACGATGCATTTTTCATGAGAGGACTTCTATTTCACAACAGCGGCATTTTTTTTTTCCCAGTCAAATATTTTGCTCATGTTTATGTCTGGAGGAGAAAAGAATGATTTTGGAAGTTTGCTGCCACCTCCCGACTAGAGCAAGTGTTGACAAGACACCTATGAACACATCACATTTGTTTGGTCATAAAGTAAATTCCTAGTTACTTTTGAAAACGTTGAGATCTGGGAGTTTGATTTAGCTCTGGATGATAGAAAGTGAAGGTCTCATAAAACTGTTTTATAAAGTAAAATATTCTCTTTGAAATTAAATGCCTGCAAAGCGTTCAGAACACAGTGAATTTCACCGTCATTTTGCAGTGGACAAAAAGCATTGTATTTGGAAACTTTAAATCTTTTTGAGTAATTAAATGAGCCTGAAACAAAAGAATTACAAATAAAAATGTTAAAGGCCTTGTGGCTTCGGTGTGCAGATAGAGAACAGCAATCTAGTAGACTAAGCAGAAGACAGCCAAGCCAGGCCACTTCTATCATTTCAGGTAATGAGTTGACCTGTCTGAATGTAACTTCTTGTCTTTTAAGGGCACGTATGATCTGCTTTCTTAGTAATATTGTAAAATAACTTCAATTTTTTAAAAAGGAACAAAAAAAAAAAGAAGAAGAGCCGTGCATGTGCACTCATTTCCTACCTCAAAAGTTTAGCACTGTATTTAGGCAGACTCAAATGGTTGTATGACAAGTTCTTTTTCACTGCCGTCCTCTTTTGAGCTCAGATCCAAATAGGTGTGAAATAGCGGTGACCTGAAGCTTAAAATGAATTGGATTGAAAGTGGGCTTGAGTGAAAGTTGTAAGGTTTTATTGGACCAATATTTCAATCTCTTAACATGTATCAGGAGAAGAAAGCTTCAAGGGCATTCAGCAATGCCATTTATTATTTCCTTCTAGGGAACTGTCCTTGCAACGCTAACTGTATACGATGCAGACACCACACCTATATATCCCCTTGAAAGCAGCAGAAAGAAATACACAGGAACCATCATTACCGATGATCCCTGGATAAGTGAAACATTCCGGGTAGAGCACATCTTCGATGAAATCCACTTCAGCCCAAACGGCAGCCAAGTGAGGGGAACTCAACATGAGTACAGTAAGGTCTCTTTCTTCAAATAAAGGAGAAGTTGCGTGTTAGCAGTTGACCAGTATGCTCTTGAACTTTTCCAAGCATTCTGTAAATATTGAGCCAAAGAAAGCTGAGACATTTCAAGTAGAGCAAATGCTGAGTGTTAAACATGTACTGAAAACACGGGGTTTGTGCACCTCTGGCATAGGGAGGGTACAAGAAGATGCGTATGTTGATAAGCAAGAGGTTCTGATGGTAGGCTTCTCAGCATGGCACTTAGAAGGGAAGAGGACCTCTCCGACCATCTTGAATGGCACAGAGCATAACTCCAGAGGAGCATATTTTCATATTTAACTCACCTTCTGTTTCCCGTTAGGATTAACTTTGATATGTATAATTTTGATATAATTTTGTTGGGACTGCAGTATCAAAATATACATTTGCGGATAATGTGGGTCGGTAATAAACTAATCCTTTCTTTTGCAGAACTGGTACTGAATAAAAGTATTTCAGTCACAGAGCATCGTTCCTTCCAGTTGGATGTTTTGGTGAATGACACAGAATTTCATGGCCCAGAAAGATCGGTGATGCTTCATTTCAACGTCTCCATCCTCCCTGTCAGCATCCAGTTTTCAAACATGACTTACCAGTTCACAGTGAACAGGAATGCTGAACGTTTTGCACAAGTAAGAACTGTGTTAATTATACTTTCGCTCTCTGATAGAGACAGAGCTCGGTAGATAGATCACTGGGGCGAGATGCGTTAAAGCGTTGGCTGGAGCTGTTTTAAGTAGAATCGATGAAAAAAGGGGTATCAGTATGACTTGCTGGCTGCAGTGGATAGCAGGGAGGTAGACTGGACACTAGCTCTCCCATCACACAATACCAGAAGAGGGGGCTACACATGGAAGTATTAATAGACAGAAAGAGAGACAAAAGGACTTGCAACCATGAATGACTTAGGCATAAATTACTGTAAAAATATCAAGGACAAAAAAAGAAATTTGTCCCAGCTATTGGATTCCCAGCTCTACATATTCCAGTATGTTAATGGCTTTTCTCTAGATAATGGCTAGTTAGTAATTAATGTATTTCCTAATTTAACCCTCATTTTAGCTTAATCACCACTATTGCCATTAATAATGCCTTCCAGAAACTCTTTTGAACAGGTTGACATTAATCAGGTAAAAATTACAATGTAATTCCTATGGAACATGTACATTAATAAGGAACTAGTTCAATATAATTAACGTTATGAAAGTGAATGTTAAAAACATCAGTGATGAGACATTTTGCGGGAGCTGCTGGAAAGCATACCTCATAACTAAATAAAGCTATAAAACTGCTGCTGTGTTTGTAGCAGAGAGGAGGATTGAGGCTGAAATACGATCATCCCAACTGCAGAGAAAACCAATTCATTAGAAGACTTCTAAAGAAGAATTCAGTTTTATTAATCTTTAAGCCCCTGGCTAACTATAAAAAGAAAGAAAAAGGGAAGTTAGATATATTGTGTGTTCTTATATTTAATCTGATGAAATGCACTGTGGCCTGCTAGCTCTTCGGAGTACGGGACAGGACTTACACGACCAGTAAAAATGCTCCTGCTTAGTCAAGGGACATTTTACCCGTAGTCTGCACTGAATATCCTAAGTAACAAGAAGCTATCAAGTGTGCTCACACAGCGGGCTCCCTACAAAAAGCTACTTCTTTATGGCATTTTGTGACGCCTTGTGGCTGCAGTCTTAAAAGTTACAGCCCATTAGAAACTTCAGAGCATATTCTGTGCTTTTTGTGACGATCACGATATTTTTGATGTTAGGGTTGGGTTTTTTGTAGCACCAGATTGTGAAAGCTTTTTTCTCAGAGGTGTAAAAAACCCTTGCCTGGAGATAGGGTGAAATCAGTGGGCTTCCCCCTAAAAGAAATAACAGCATAGGTGTGTAAGATACTCATAGTCTAGCTCTTGGCATATAGGAATGGGCCCAAAGTGTATGCATGTCACAACAGGACTGTAATTTTAAAAAGCGTGGAAACTTAATTGTTAGGTGTGTATGACTATATATGAATTAACTGATTTTTATATGTGTGTGTGTATATATATGTATACATATACACACAGATTTTACATGTAGGTGTAGGCATGCAATAATATTATGAACGCATGAAAGAATTTCAAATTAAATTTGATTAAACCACGTTTATCTGTGCATACCCTAGAGTGCCTGAACGCATTTGTTTGAAGTCTGGGAGTATATAGTTTTCTAGTTCCAGAATGCATACAAAACAAACAAGCAAAAAAACACCCCAAACCAAACAAAACCCCAAACAGTTAACTTTTAAAGCTGCTGGGTTTGCGTGTTGTCAGGACAGTCAAACATCCGAAAGGGAATTTTAGGGTTTCTGGAAACGATGGTGCTTCCCACTAACTGCAGTTTCACTGGGTGGCAGTAGTAGCAGGGAAAACTGTTTCTGGCAAGAAGGACTCCAAGTCTGTGGGAAGAGATCTCTCTTTGTGCTGCCTAAACACAAATCCACAAGGAGATTGTCTTCTGATTCTTGACCAGCAAAATGCAAAACTCACCCTGGCTCTGGCGATGGTCTCGATCGGTTACTGTCACCCACTTACTTCTGAGGCTGGGATTGAATTTACAGCGTGTTCAGGTTCGGGTTGGAGCACAAGTCAATGGAAGCAGCTTAGTCCCCAGCACTTCGCATTATTAAAGTCGTCTGCATAATTAGCTGTGATGTGCCAGAGCAGTAAGGAAAAGTACTGGGCCAAATCAATACGAAGGCTGAACTGTCTCTTGCCCTAAGGAAAACACAAGAGCGTGAAGAAATGATTAACTGCTGGGCTGATGCCATTTGTCTATTTGAGCAGCTAAATGAATTGAATAACAGAAGCATGGCCTGACGGTACAGGCTTGCCCAGTGGCATTTAACTTATCAAAGGACTTAAGGCTCTATTGACATTTACCGAGACAAATGATGAATAACATCGGCTGAGATTTTTACAGAGGTTATACGTCCAAATGTCCCTGAAATTCAGTGAAGAGGAACTTTATCATTATCATTATCCAGACTTTATTAAACTCTGGAGCTCAAAAGGTGGATTTTTCCCTTCCTATCTCTGATAATGGTATTTCTGTGTTAACTATTGTGTGTCTGGCAGAATGCACCTTTGTAGGTTCCTCCCCTGTACGTTGATGTTAACCCTGATTACCAGGCTCTTTTTCACCCTCCCATGAGAAAGACGAACTGGCTGCTTCTACCTCTTTCCCCTGGCGCTGTGCTCTGCTGCATCTGGGAGCCGTGCTGACCCTAGGACCTGCGGTGCAGGGCAAAGTTACGAGCTTGGGCTTTACCTAGTGGGATCAGGCAAAAAGAGAAAGCCCATCTTTCTTGTAGAAACTTCTTGAGGGGGGAATTTTTAGGTTCTCTTCAAATTATACAGAGAAAGCAAAACTGGCCCATGCGCTACTCTAAGGATAATCTGCTCTTCAGGGACCCCGAATTTACGGGGTCTTCTCCATCCCCTTTGCAGGAAATTTCTGTTGGTCAAAAAGGTGCCTGGAAAAAAGCAGTTATGACCGAGTAGGCAGAAAGGACAGTTTAATCTAGTCTATATAAAGGTTAATGCCATGGAACATCATCGCATTCTCCTGCTACCTCAAAGAAACAAAGAAAGCGCTTGCAAAACCCTGCCAGCTGCAACGCAGCTCCAAAGCTAAGATGACGTGGTTCTGGAGGGGACCTGTCTAGACCTCGTATCTGCCGAGTTTATGAGCAGTTGAAGTCTTTTCTTTACTTCTTTTTCTTCCTGCCAGTCCCAGCATGCTGTGGAGAGGAGACGGTGTGGAAGAAATGGCCTAGCTTCCGATTGCTTTAATAAACAGTCTTTGTACGTTACCAAAAAACCCAGCCAAACCCCCCAGTAAATGGTGCCTAGTGACCGATCAGTGATATGAATGGGAATAAGTTAGATGAAGTGGGACTATCCTACGACAAAGTATGCTTCCAGGACTGCAAAAGCTTCCTCTCTGACTTTAAATAGTCCAGGTTCGTAGGAAGAGGTCTTAGTACAAAAAACTTTATTTTCTTTTATTTATTTTTTTTAACATTCTTTAATAAGAATGCTAAACCCAAGATGTACCAATATGCTTTTACCAGCAGTGGTGTTACTTGAAAGCGCATCTTAACTGCAGCCTTTGAAAAGGATCCATCACCAAGTCCCCTTAAATACCACCCCACCCTTCACATTGTGGTTTTCCCTGCAAGGAAAGCCAGAGCCTCTGGACCTGATCTGAATCCCACTCTTGTAAATGGAAAAACCAAAGTGAGCTTTGGATCAGTTCCTATAGGAGCTGGACAGGAGACGGGACTTTACATTCCTGTGCTGCTTAGATAAATTGTTTCAGACTGAAGAGTGCTCTAGCATAGATATTTTGGCAGGCAGAAGTTCAAATACGGCAAACCAACATATTTTCATTTTTAGATAAAAGTGTTCAAAAAATTGCAAATGGGAAACAATGAGGTTCTTATTTCTTTTAAGGCTTTCAGAGAACTCTGCTGGCCAGAAACTTTTTGAGTGGAATATTATGAAAATTATGTATTAGCCATTTCTATTTCTATCTTATTTGAAAAGAGTCTCAGCGTTGTTCACGCTAAGCTGTTTGCTTTCTCAAGCAAAACCAAAGCTTTTCTCACTGATCAGCCTGGGACAGAGCAGGGACTGAACTCAGACTTTCCCAGATCACAGGGTCTTGTTCTCACTGAACGCTGCTGACCCTCAGCAGCGGGCACCAAATATCACCGCGTCTCTGGGTCAAGGCTTTTTGCATTCCCACTGTTAGCCTGAAGACAGCGGTAATGCTTTACCTCTCATTTTCACTGGGAATCAAACACAATTGAAGCATTCGTGTACTGCATTGGTAGTAAAACATCAAATCTGTAAACTGAAGAAAAATGCAAGGTGTAATATGCTCAGTTGTCTTTCAGATATTTTTGGGAAGAACAGAATGTTTTTGATGTATAGTTTTGTTTTTCTGTTGTCTGTGATTCCTTTGTTGGTGTTTGAGCCTAGATAGGAAAAATCTGCATCGAAAACTGTATGAAATTCCGCGGTGTGAACATCACCTACAAGTTACTGTCCCCCAACGGAAGCTGTTATCCTGTCAGCATACTTCAAGGCCGAGAAGACAAATGGGGAAGCCTTTACGTGAATGATTCCTCTGCGCTACGCAAACCCGAATGCAAGGAAATACAATACACTATTCAAGCTACAGACAAGCAGAGCAGGAAACACACCAAAACCCTCCTCACTATTGTATTGGAAGGAACTCGTAAGTACCCGAGTCAATTAGAACTATTTACTATTTACAAGTTATGAGTCCTAGGTGATGCATTAGCAGGGTATCTAGAAACGGATGGCGTTAACAGTGAAAAGGAGTCTGAGTTACAAGATACAGATTGCAAAGTTTGCATTTTGAGCTCTGAACCACACCCGCCTGTAGCAGATATTTGTTTGAAGAACTAATGCCCCATATGTATCATATGCAATCCCTAATGTTCATGATGACGTTCGGTTTAGAAGAATCTTTTTTGTGTGTCTGTGTGACCTTATTTTGTATT
The DNA here is from genome assembly GCA_013400875.1 of Anhinga rufa. Taxonomy (NCBI): domain Eukaryota; kingdom Metazoa; phylum Chordata; class Aves; order Suliformes; family Anhingidae; genus Anhinga; species Anhinga rufa. The sequence goes on along the minus strand of VZTV01024854.1, from coordinate 10,549 downwards.
TCACATATTCCTACGAAGGAAAAAAAAAAGTGAGTATACATATACATGAAACCACAAATCCCTGGCCTAAGTATATTTATTCAATCATCTTTCTCCCCACTTCTCACTCTAATTTTTCTTTTTTAAAAAAAATTTTGTGCTTCATATTCATGTAGCGATTGCATTGACTTCATTTTACTGAAAAGTTGATAAGGGCAGAATGTCAGAAATATTCCACAGCAGCCACAACAGGGGAGGATTACACACGGAAAGTAGTAACTCCTCTCCAAACCGTATCGCACTTTGTGCAGAACCTTACAATTCTACCTGACAATTGCTTCAGTTCCCTTGTGGCATATCACAGCTCCTATGCCAAGAGTGAATTGGTTGAGGAAGAAGAAACAAAAGCCTCCAGTGGACTTTTTGTTTTGCAAGAGCCTTGTAGCGTCTGAAATCACACGCTCCTAGCTGTTGCTCTTTGGGCTACCACTGCGTTAGCCCGAGTACGAAGTGTTTTCCCTTAACTTAAAAGTTTTGTATGAAGCTGTAAGTACTTATGGTCCCCATTTTCCTCTTATCAGTATGTTAGCACATTTCTACAGTTCTAGGCATTGACAGTGTGCTCTCAAGCACAGATAACCATGACATTATGTATGTCTTTTATTTCATGGAAGAGAAAGACCTAGACTTTTCTTCAACTGTTATCTAAGTTTACTGGTAGCTGGGTCACTCAGTGTTCAGTCTTTCTCTCCTTTCTTCATCTTTCTTTCCTTCCTATCTACCCCTAAGAACGGACTTTTCCTTCTGATCTGAGCTGACTTGCTTGCGTATTCACCTTCCTTGTCCTGCACTGACAGCAAACACTCTTCCCAACAGTTTTAAAAAAGGAGGAGGACTGCCCTGACTCTTGTGCTGTGAGTAAGCACCACGCTGAATGTGAAGAGTGTGGTGGCCTGGGAGTGCTAACAGGAAGATGCCAGTGGAGACAGGGGAGTGGAAAAGGTACATTTCTGTTGTGTGAAATCAAGCTTCTGTTTAGTCAGAATTGTGCATTTGACTTCCATAGATATAAACTCATTTATGCTGGCTGGATAACATGGTGCAGTAAATTACACAGAAGCTGGGACTAAAAAAAATGATCATCATAACCAAATGAAACATGCGCTAGAAAGGAAAATGAGGGGAAGTTGGAAAGGTCATTCTTGGTCTTGCCCCTGGTGATGTTGAACACGATACGTAAAACACCAGATAGTGAATTGGGTTTGCAGCAGCGTAACTGGAATGGGTGGCTTGTGGCTTGCAAGGTAATCTGTGTGACTGTGGTGGGTTGACCCTGGCTGGACACCAAGTGCCCACCAAAGCTACTCTGTCGCTCCCCTCCTCAGCTGGACAGGCTCGTGGGCTGAGATAAGGACAGGGAGAGATCACTCATCAATTACCGTCACGGGCAAAACAGACTCGACTTGGAGAAATTGGTTTAATTAATTGCCCATCAAATCAGAGTAGGGTAATGAGAAATAAAAACTAAATCTTAAAAAACACCTTCCCCCAACCCCTCCCTTCTTCCTGGGCTCAACTTCACTCCTGATTTCTCTCCCTCCTCCCCGCCAGCAGCGCAGGGGGACGGGGAA
>VZTV01024847.1:0-11468 GCA_013400875.1 Anhinga rufa | reverse complement strand
GGCGCCCGGGGCCGGTCCCGGTCCCGGTCCCGGTCCCGCTGCGGCGGCGCGGAGCCCCCGGGGAGCGGGGAAGCCGCTGCCCGCTGGGCCCGGCCGCGCTCCGGGCCCCGCAGCGTCCTCCGGGGAAAGCAGGGTGGGAAAGCACCGGGGGGGGGGGGGGGGGGGGCNGGGGGGGGCTGGCACCCCAACTGGCCCCCGTTTCCCTCCCGTCCACCGACGCCGTCGCGTCCCTTACCGCACCCGTGCTGGGGGGAGCCCGCCGGGGAACCGGGGCGTCTGCAGCCGAGCGGGGCGAGGGGACCCCCCCTGCTTTCCGAAAGCCTCTGGGGTCGGCCCTTGCTGGTGCAAGGGAAGCCCCTCTCCCTCCTGCCCCGGGTAGGGCTTGGGGCAGCGTCGCAGCGGGTCTTTGAAAATCCCTGTGGAAAACGAACTCTTGCTATTCCGGAGAGTGACCCAGAGTGGGAAGTTTGTGTATGAAACTCTGGCTTCAGTTAATAGCATCAGAAAAAGACGCGCTGGTTTTTCACAAGATGCTTTTTAAGCACTGACGCTGAGCTGTTGGTACAAATACTTTGGAAAGCGCGGATCTAGAGGAAAGTTCCCTTTTCTACAGGGGTGCCACCGTGAGATTGGAATAAGCCACAGGAGAACCACGTGTTGAACGGGAGAGATGCTCACAGCACCCTCGTCCCTGGATAGTAACGCACGTGTGCAGAGGTGGCTTCAAAAACACAAGCGGGTTGCTCCCCTCCAGGGCCGCTTTGGTTTCCTCCTGGCTGTGGGACGTTGCCGGGCCGGTGTCGGCTCACGGCGCTGCCCGTCCAGGAGAGGAGCACGGGGACACTCTGTGGGAATGAGTTAATCCTTCCCAACAGGTTGCGTGTGAATTGGACAGGTTGGATTTAATACCTTCAAATAGTAGCCGCGGTGTAGCTGTGAAACAAGGAGGTTACTCCACGGCGAGGTGCCCTGCAATAATTTCCTGCTGTGATCTGCCTGTGGGGATACCTGATGAATCCAGCACGGAGAGCTCTCTCGGACACTCATATAATGTTAGCTATAAATTGAATGTGAGCTCATACAGCAAATGGACTATAGTGCACGCTGAGAAAGCTACGGTGCGCCGAGGGGCTGTATTTCTCTCTCATCTCTCAGAGTGGCTCCTCTGAAGTAAGCTCTCGGAGTTAGGACTTCATCTTCAAAAAATACACCTTGCCACATCTTTGATGCTGTAGACCGGTGTCAAGTCAGACCTGTGAGTTGCACCTGTAGGCACGTCTTGGACTAGGAGATCCTCTTACACGTAAATGTGAACCTCGACAGCTCTGTACCAGGGGCTAAATAAATGCGTTTTCTTGAGAATGTACTGAATTGTGACGTAAACGGGATTATTTTTGCCTTTTTTTTTTTCAGAATTCTGTGTTCTCTCCCAGCCCTGTTCTCCCCAGCTGCCCGCCAAGATTGTGTCCTTTATCCTTTGGCGAAGGAGTTGAGTTTGACCCTTTACCACCAAAGGAAATAAGGTAAATATTGTGTTACAGTCATCTAGTTTTGAAGGAGTTACCCTGGAAAGGAGTAGTTAGGCCTTATCAGTGCCTGTGAGTCAGGTTAATTTATCTGCAGAGCTATTGTTCCATGCAGCTGTACGTTCCTGGACCCGTACATTTGTACGGGCCGAAGGAGTGTTCAGCCTCTTAGTCTCTCATGGTTTTTTTTTTCCAGGATGACTTTCCTGTATTTTACTCTCCTGCTTTTACTTTATTGCACTGCTCCAAAATGTTGCCTTTCAGCTGATTAACCAGAAGGTAATCATGAGGGAGGATCTTCAAAGCAGCCATCTCTCTAGGACTGTTTTAGTAGGGGAAAGGAATTTTGCTGGCCTAACCTCATGGGTTTGTAATAAGTACTTTCTAGCTTAACAGCTGTGGCTGGTTGTGTGAACTAAAAGAAAAGTTAATGTTAAGAGAGTGCGTAATTATGGGGGTTTTTTTTGATGCGCCGCATCACTTCACAGCCCGTGAATTATTCCTTTGAGTTCCATGATTTGCAGTAATGAGAAATGAAGGCTCTCAGTTGGTTACTGTGCAAGCAGAGGTAGACTGATACAATCGAATGGAAGCCTGTTGCAGGGGAGGGTAGAAAGCGTTGGTTGCCCTGGTGTGGGGAAGGAGCCCGCCCTGTGGCTGGAACTGAAGGCAGTTAGCACCGTGAAAAAGCTGACACTGAGCTGTCGCAGCGTGAAGGAGATGAAAACTTTCTTTTGCAATCCAGGCACAGAGGATTTTCTTGCCAGCAGAGTTTGATGTGCAAGTTGTAGGATTTTCCTGCCAGTTGAATCTTCAGAGAGTGCCCCATGCCGGGAGCGATAGCAGAGAACTCCGGTGTGACTCTTGGCAGAGGAGAACTGAGAAAATAACGTGTGCTTCCATGGACTTGGCACTCCGAGGAATTAGGATGCTTATGTGCAAAGCTTAAACGTGGATCTAGGCCTCTGTGTTTAGGCACTGGAGTTTGAAGGAAGTTCTTAGCTTCACAGAGCTCAGGCTTAGAACGATGGAGATGAGGACCAAGATGATGTTTGGTAGTGCTGGCAGCTGGACAAAACAGTGACAGTGCCGGGTGTGCTGCTAATGTGAGGCTTTTTCCTTAAATGAGTGAGTGAGACACCAGCAAGCAGTGTTTGCGTTATGTGGCTGCTCCCGTGGTGAGGTGGTGGTGCAGGAGGAGGACCCACCCTGGTAGCCGATAGCTGTGTTTTCCAGAAAATGCAGCCTGCAACTCCAGCGCAGAGCTCACACACCTCTCTTGTATTTCAGGTATACGTCCTCAGTTAAATACGACTCGGAGAAGCACTTCATCGACGACATCTATATGCCAGTGGGCTTAAGCATTTCGTCTTGCAGTCAGACGGTCATCTGTGTCCCAAACTGCACGTGGCGCAGTTACAAAGCAGAGGTCCACTTCGAGCCCCGCAACAAGCCCCAGCGTTTCACCAGCACCACCATTGTCTACCCAAAGCACGCCAAGACTGTGTACACTACCACGCTGGATTACAACTGTCGTAAGACGGTGCGGCGGTTCCTCTCCAGCATAGAGCTGGAAACTTCGGAGTACCTTGGGAATGACTGCGTCCTGGATGGTTGCTGACTGACGGCCGTCTCTCTTGCTCTGATCCATCCCGGTCCCATCTAACATACTGTGCTAACTCCACTAGCTAAAGCGGGTACAGACCCTCTTTCTCAGCTCTTAATTCCTGCTTTAAGCATCAGAATGGCCTGAACGCAGTTTTCTGTGGGAATACAATTTAGTAAGGAACTTGTTTCTTTGCCTTTAAAGTCGTGAGTTCCCTCCCCTTCCCCGCAGTGCAGTAATCAGATGAAAATAAGGGGAAGTATTTTCCCAGAGAAAAAAATTGACAGGTAAGAAAGAATGTGGAATAGTGCCTGGCAGGCGGAAATCCATTTGATGCTTTGCGGTGATGTGCAAAGATAAGGGCGATTTGCTCTCTTGCAGAGAATCTACCAGGCCATTTGGTTACAGATAGCCAGAGCTGTTGTTCATCTCGGTTTAGATCACAAGACTGCTTCCTCTAGAAGATTCATCTCCTGGAAATTGCTGGAAAAAGCTAACAGAAAAAAATCTGGAATTCTGCATTGAATAGATACAAAAATGTCATCCTATGGCATTCATGTCCCGTTTGAAGGTGTGAGTTGTAAAGAAGAGGAATTCCAAGTAGAGTAGGAGATAAACTGCCTTTGCAGCTCCAGGCAGCAGAGAAAGTATCAGGTAATTCAAGCTCTTTAGGTGAATGGCAGGATGTATCTTCTGTACTTCTAATGACCTCTACAGCACCGTAGTCTGCGTAACACGCTAGCATTTGTGTACTACGTGTAGTAGGACTTGTAATGAAGAATATCAGGCCAAAAATTGTCCCTGTGATGTTGGAAAGTCAGGTTGTGACACTGTGGTGGTGGAAAACCACCGGTGCCTAGTTTTTACTGACATCATTCTGTCTGCACTAAGGGAGTTATAACTAGAAAGGTTTCAGAAAATGCACCATGTATACAGGACCTGGAGCAGAGAAGGAGATGCCGGGATCGGGTGCGAGACGTTGTCGTGGTAGGTGTTGTGAAGAGGTAGGTGGTAGCAAAGGACAGGCAAATTCCTATTGCATAGTAAAATCCACGGCTGTAGCTCTGCTTCCCTGTTGAGCTTCTCATTGCAAAGGTCCATGTCTGCTCTGGACTTTAATATTCAGGATGTCACTGGGATGGGGTAGCATTTACCTGTCTGTAGGCTGCTGAATAACCCCTCCAGTCCCAAGTGCACCATGAGTTTGGGGACCAAAGGGAATAACTTTAGATACTATGAAAAGCCATCTGGATGTTATGTGCATTAGTTTATCATGTGCTTTGATGAAAATAAGACAGGTTTCTTTTTTACCCAGATTTTTTTTTTTTCTATATTGACAGAGAGCAGTGTAGCGTGGAGAGCATCTGCTTTTGGGAGCGTGGCTTACGTTAGTGGCTAGTGTAGCGGCTCAGAAACTCTTGGTAGATTTGACTTAGCTGGACACAGCTTTTCCATGTATTCCAAAACTCCTCTGAGGTGCCGGTCGCCTTCTGGTGGAACATCAGCCCTGGACCCGCTTTTAAAGAGGACTTCCTAGGGCATAGCCTCAAGAGTGAATTTTGTCAGTGGCGAGTTAAAAACTCAGGATCCTGTTCTTGAGCTGTACTCAGCGCATGTTTGTGCAAGTGTGATGAATGGTGTGGAAGTGTACTCCAGTGTGAACTGAAATGATTTGGGAGAGTAAAAATGCAGCAGGAAGGAAAGCTTGAGTTCGTGTGGTTTGAGTTTTTTGTTGTTTTGGTTTGGTTTTTGATTTATTTATTAGCTCAGAATAGAAGGTCCTTAATCTTTGGTACTTGCCTCAGAAAACCAGATCCTAAAACCAGGGTGACAGAGGATGCCAAAGCCAGGCTGGCATTGCTCCAGAGTTGTTAAGAGCAGCACAGTCTTCTCAATAAACCTGTTGGTTTCAGACTACAGTATTTAGATGTATCTTAAATGCACATCGCGATTCTCCCCTAAGCAGTGCCCCAGGATATACTTGTCACGTAACAGAAAGCACAACTCGGCCCCGAAGCGTGTGGGGTTTCACATGGACAGAACTCCTCTTTGGGGAAGCTATTGCATCATGGCTCGCTTCGCAGTTTTGTGTACCTTGCTCCTGAAGCATCTGGTGCTGGCCACTGTTGGACACAGGACGCTGGAAGAACACGGACCCTGGATTGCTCCGACAAAGCTCTTCCAATGAATTCGTTTGCAGGAGATCTGAGAGAAGATTTATTTTAAGTTGTACTCATTAATTGTTCCTAGTTAAATTAGAAATTAAATGACCCTTACACTACGGTTTTAGGATAAAGCGCCTGATTTTTATAAAGCAAACAAACTTAATTATGTACCTCTTAAAAATATTTTAATTGGTAGAGATACCTTTTAAATTATTTATGTTCCAACATTTGCAAAGCTCTGATTAGCTCTGTGCAAGTGTTCTGATGTCTGTGACGTTTCCTACCCCCTCTTTCTAATTTTCAATTTGTCTTTTACTTTATTGGTAATAAATGATCTGAAAACCATCACATAGGGAAGTCTCTTTATTTTTCGTTCAAAGCTTTTCAGTGTTTATTATGATATTTACTTAGTAATAAATACATAATATAACCTGCCCATCCCAGCTCCCCTCTTGTTTCTCTTCTGTGTTGCTGCTGTTTACATATTCTAGGAAGGCGTTTCCTATATAAAACACCAAATGTTGCGGTTTTTATCAGTTTAGTAAGACACTTGAAAAAGTGCCTTGAACACAGCTGAAAATCCTCTCCAGTGTGTATCCGAGTCTTTCATCTGGTATAGTTTTATTTTTAAAGAGAGTTTCTGGTACGGACTTCAGCATATCCTGCAAGCAAAGCGCTTATCCTTTTCAAATATAACAGGTTTTTAACCAGACAGGAATTTTTTTCATTTTTGTTAAAAATGTAGATGCTGAAATGCTACTTTAGTAAATACAGCATAAAAATAAGACTAGAATGTGTTATGCATTAAATTTATAAAAACGAAATAGATGGTTACAACTATTGTTTTGAGAGAAATGTCATAGTGTTTTTCTGGATACTTAATCTGTTCTTTAAACCTTCCGAATCTGCAGGCGTGCTGATTTTGTTAGTGTCTCTGGCAGAGTAGAAACGGATGCAATTGAACATCAGCTAATTAATTCATAATGGGATTTTTTTGCTTACTTTTTATTGTTCATCCGGTTATCTGCTCGCAAAAGCTCTAGATTTGCAAGTAATGACATTATTGGAATCCAGGGAGCTTTGAAGCTATTCTCAAGCATGCCACTGCTCCTGTGAAAGTCTGTGCAAGCATTTGAGTATCATGCAGTGTTTAAAGTATTAAACAGGAGAAAAGCCATATATTAAACAGCAGTTGCTGTACAGAAGACAGTCCATTTGAAGAGCCATTGAGAAAAAACTTTTTAAATCAGGACAGTATCTTTCAGGAGGGCTTCAGGAAAAACTTCCTCTCCTTTCAGATGTGCCATCTAACTCCCAAATATTTTCTTTAGTGTGGCCTGGGCTGTTTTCCTTTAATATTGTAGTAATGTTCTGTATGGAAGATGTTCTTTTACTATCAGAAGTTGAAGTAGGGGAGTACAAGGCAGCCTACTGCTTGATGTGATTTTTAATTCATATTGGCCAAATGGGCTTCTAGTTAGTACGTACTGTGACAAGCCCATTCTTAGATGGGCTCCATTTCCCTTATATATATGCTGTGCTTCTCCAGAATGTCAAATCTGAGGATCTGATACAATGAATTTTTATAAAAAAATAAAATGCTGGACCTAACAATTAGGTCACAAGCCAGGAGACGAGGGCTGGATTCCAGTCCCGACTTTGCAGCTCGCTCAGTTTCAAGTACTAGGTAAGCTTGTGTGCCTACAGATCATTTTAGCCTCCAAAGAAGGTATCCAGTTATTCAGCTGCCCGCACTGTTTGTTTCCCCATCTGCCAAGGCTTGCTGGTTTCAGGATCAGCAATTCACCATGTGAATACCTGAAAAGCTCAGGTGTAACGCAGTGAGTATTGTTTTAAAATAAATTAATAGCAATAACAACGGACACTCTAGGACAAATAGGCAGTGTGGAGAGGAGCACTTTTAATTGTTGAAGTAGTTTGAGTTGCATCCACATTTTAACTAACAGGTTGGCTGGTTTTTGAAATATAAATGTCTCGTTCTCCATGCGGTTATATGACAGTGAGTAATCAGTACTAAGCTACAGAACTTGTTGAGAGATTTTAGGTGACACCGCTGGTTGCAGCTGAGAGACTGTGCTAGCTTGTTCAGCATTCAGGACCAGTTCATGCTTGCTCCTCTGGAAAATAACTGCAGCAATCTTCTTTACATAGTGTGTGATCGCTGCTTGTGCATGATGCCCTGCGATGAAGTAATGGGGAATGCCTGACCGTTGGGCATGGCTCAGCGGGCAAATGTTGCTGGATGTACGATTCGTACCGTGTCCTTCTGTTAATCTTATAGATACGCAGCCTTTCTTCCTCTGCTACGGGATCTTCAAGAATCCCATCCCATCGAAGGCTTTCATTAAGCTGAGCAGAAAGACCTTGGTCTGTTTGATTAGAGTCCAAAATGGTGGAAGTTGATACTACAACCTTGTTTATTTCTGCATCCTTCTGACTCTCTTCTGCATTATTTTGGGCTGAGTCAGGGTTCCTCCCAGGACTTGGGATTTCAAGCGATGGAGAGGAGCGGGCCTGCTGCTTTCTGGTTTTGTGGTGGTGTTTATCTGTTAAAATGATAAACGCTATTAGCAAAAATATATGCATTGCATCTGAGGCTTTCCTGCTTATTTCATAAAGAGGATGATGAGACAAGTGCTTGCTGTGCTTTTATGTGCCCATTAATAAGAAACCAAATCTATAAGAAAATATTAATGGCCTAAAAATCTTACTTTTAGCTGGGAAATATATATTTAACTGATTGGCTAACATAACGATTCTCACACCTGTAAAATGTATTTACTGAGGCTGTTAATGCATTATAGTACTTCTATACTGGCATCAAGTTCACTGTGCTTGCCTAACTCAATTTAGGCAGGAAATTGATTCTTAGTTGTTGGGGATTTTTTTCAAGCTGTTATCCATTAATACAGCAAGCAAAGTGGGCTGTTTTGGTTTTTTTTTTAATAGTACAATTTCTAGAAACTTTCAGGCACCTTTTGTACTAAGATACTGGAAGTGAATGGCTATGCCTTTACGTGGAAGGTTTTTTGAAACGAACCTCCACTTTCTGTAGCTATAACAGCAACTCAACCCCGCTGATGGGAAGTTAGATCAGTGCTGTGACTCATGCCTCTGGAACGGCAAATATTTAAACAACTATACTGTAGCTCACCAAAAGAAAACCACTAAATATTTACAACATCCCAAATCTTGGGCAGTTTGTGAAATTCCCTACTTCTTGACAGATGTCTTATGCCTCCTACTGCTTATGCTGTGTAGTTACATGTAGTCAATCTTTTTCTTTTTTTGGATAGATTTGTAGCTATATATGAAACTATATACACAAACAGGCTACAGGTTCAGTGAAAGGTTTTGAAGTGCCATAGATGATTTCCTAGGGAAGGCTGGTTTTTTCTCTCCATGGCAGTTGTCCTGCAGGATAGAGGGAGAGCCAAGCACCGCATCCTCTGGCCAACACGGACAGGTGAATCGGAGCTGCCTTCCTGCCGGTACACACCCTCCGGCTGCCCGTCCCCTCCTGTCTGTGCAGTGCCAATTGCACAAACACGCCATGTTGAGCAGTGGTCACGTACCAGCCCGGTGCACACATGGCTTCGCCCGATGACCCCTTCCTTCCCTCCCCAGGCCTGCCCAGACCCTGCGTGGGGTGTTCTGGGGACAGCTGTGGGGAGCATTCGTGGGGGACGGCGGCCTTTGCCCACGCCTGCTGCGGCAGCCGGCCCAGCTCACCTGCCCGCACGGTGCTGGCGGCGGCGGCACTCCTGCGCGGCGGCTGCTGCTGCTGCTGCTGCTTCTTCCTCCGTGGCGGCCTCGGGCCAGGGGCCTGCGGTGGAGCGGGGCACGGGCAGCCCCTCGCCTCCCGCCGCCTGCCCACGCTGCTCTCCTGCCTGCGGGACCCTGCAGCAGGTCTGGCGTGGCCACCCACGGCCGCCCTCGAGCCTGGCAGGGACCAAGGGAAGGAAGGTCAGCAGCCCTGGCCAGGCCTTTCTCCTTGTCCATGACCCACCCCTCCATCTTGACTCCCCTCAGTGCCTGCCCCCTACATCTCTCCTTTCCTCAACACCTCCCCTCAGCACCTTCCCACTCCGTTTCCCCTCAGTGCTTCACCTTCCCTCAGTGCCTTCCTCCTCCATCTCCCCATAGCTCTTCCCCTCAGGCCTTCCCCCTCCATTTCCCCCCAGGTTTTGCCCTCCATCTGTCCTCCCCTCAATGCTTTCCCTCTCCATCTCCCCTCAGCGCTTCCTCTTCCACCTCACCTTCCCCCTTCACCTCTCCTCCCCTCAGCACCTTCCCCTCCATCTCACCACTGCCTTCCCCCTTCCCTTTCCCCTCCGCTCTCCTCAGCGCCCGCCTTCAGTGAGGTCTCCAGGGCAGCCATGGCACAGCGGCAAGCCTGGGCCTGCCCACTTGGCCAGGGGCCCAGCGCCATTGCTCTGTGTGAACAACCCTGTCCAGCACCAGTTTCCTCCCCTGTGCCCCTCTGCACGTGTAGGTACTGGGGCTTGCCCAAGGTAATATGGCCACACCAGAAAGCATTGGCTTGTCCGAGGTAGTACAGCCCTGGCAGCAGGTGAAGTATTGCAGGGCTGTGGGGTTTGCAGCACAATGCTGCTGCAGAGGGAAAAATCAAACCCAAATCCATTGCAGGGAGACCAGCTACTGGGGTCCTTCCCACCCTTTTGCAGGACCTCAGCCCTCTAAGTGAAGGTGCTGAGGGAAACTCCCCTCTCCCTTCCCTCCCCTCCCCTCTGCCTTTCCCCACATCAGAGCAGCGAAGGTACATGTGAAACAGCTTCTGAGGTGGCAATAGCTCTCCCAAGTGTTTTGGGGCTGGTGCAATCCTCAGATCTCCTGCCCTTACTGCTGTGTTGCGGTGATGAGCGTTTTAACAGCCTCACCAGCGAGGGAGATTAGTGAGTCTCCTTCGGAGGTGAGCCTGGATGAAAAGCATTCACAGAAACTCTAGCAACAGTTGCTGAAGCAATGCACCACTTATTTGTCATCCTCTCCCTGGAAATAACACGAGGTTTAATCCAGATTTGGTTGCTTTCTCCCCGTCCCTGCCTGCTTTTTACCTTCTCTCCTTCTGATCTATTTAGATGTGAAATTTGGCAGACGCTCGCAGTTGCATTCAGACAGGTTGTGATGAAATCAGGCTCCTGGGAGGCTGCTCCCACGGCAGATCCCTGGGCTGCAGGCAGCACTTCTCCGACTGCCGCTAATGGTCTGATTTCAAAGTGTCAACAGCAGGGGTTTTGCAGTGATGGTTATTACTAATGCTGTACAGCAGCCAGCAGGTCTCCAAAGCCTGCGTCTGGATGAAAGGGATGGTGACACAGGGCAAAAAGGCAAGGAAAATGGGAACAGCAGTGATGGGATGTAAATAATTCATCCAGACTGAAAAGTGAGTATAATATTTTTGGAGAACAGCTGAGGGTAGGGGATTACTTGTAGCTAGTGATGGTTGTCGGTAATTTTATTGTGATAAAACCTGACTTGCCAGCCAAAATAAGAACCCAGTGGTAGCGGCTGGCCTGAGCTACATACAAAGGAAACCATCTTCTGACAGCTCCTCCTGGGAGTACCAGGATGGGTAGGACCAATGTTCGCCTGGTTGATCTGCTGCTGCAGTTGGCCAGGAGGATCCTGAGTGGTGAGGTGCTCCCTGGCAGCAGATAAAATTATTCTGAAGGGGCATTGTCCCCAGGCAAATCCCTTGCCCACTTACTGCTTTCTGCCATTTTTCTCTTTGTCCCCCTTTTCTGTTCTCAAACACCGCTGTGCCCAGAGCAGCTAGACTCAGTGGATGTTCTATCAGCAATTCACAGTAAAAATACTAAGAACAAACTTCCCACAGTCCTCTGAAGGTTTCACTGCATCTTGGAGGCATGTACCTTTTGAAAAGAAACACATAATGATTTAATAAAATGAAGTCCAATTTGTAAACCCTTGCCAGGAAGGGTAATTGCATTCAAGTGGTAGATCTAATCTGTATGTGCAAGTGTTGTGAGATTTGTATTTCAATTTGCTTGAATATTCCTACTGTCCTCTTTAATTTTAGCTTGAGTGTAAAATGAAGTAAAGGTACCATTGTATTTGTTTCCTCTGGTGAAACAGGGGTGTTATAGATTCATAGAATCATTAAGG